>JBBPUK010000009.1:0-239336 GCA_038094635.1 Tylopilus cervinicoccineus | reverse complement strand
AGATGGTCTTCCACAGCGACGTGTTCGCCACCCAGCGACTCATCGTCCAGCCCATCGGCGACATCCTCAACCTCGTCCAGTGTCTTCTCACCGGACTTGTCACCCTCGTCTACGAGGAACAGCTTCCACAGGGCGTATACACGACCACCCGTGGGCTCCCTTCTGTCCAGTGGATCAACGCGAACCAGGCTGCTCTCCTCGAGGTCTTTGGACGTCCCCACTTTAAGCAACTCTACAAAGCTTCCAACGACCGCACGACCTCCTTCAAGGTCGACTTTGAGCCCCGGCGACGCTGAGCGCGCCTTTTCCTCGTCGCACTCTGCTCCACGCGCCAAGCGGAATAGGCCTCGGCCTGGCATCCCGCCGAAACGATTTCGTGAGCAGCTGCATCGTCGTGTATATCTTCGCCCCAACGCACCGTGGGCCCATCTGCAATCCGCCACCTTCTTTTCAAACCCATTTCGAGCGCTGCTGTCACATTACTCTTTATTACGCACTCGTCGCATAATTTTGAAACCGAGCACTTAGATGCACCCACCCCATTATCGCTATGACACTAATCGTTCAGTACCTCTATTTGCACTGGTTTAATGACTCTACCATAACATTCGTTTCAAGTACGTAGTGCCCAGAGACGCTCCTCATGAACTCTGCGGCCTTGCAATGACAGCCACGCCGCCCAGACGATCCAGTTACCCGAGCCCTGATCTGACCCTCGACCCTGGTACGTTGACTGGCAGGCCACCACGATGGACGGGAGGCACTGGGGCGGGCGCATGCCATGCCAGATCACGTGCACTCCCACATCTATCCGCAGTACTTCCTCCTCCTCCTCACTGTATGAGTTCGGTCGTCTTGTGCCAGAGCACAAATTGTCCCCAGGGAAACCCTCCATCTCGGCTAGAGTGTCCCACATGCAACAAGTACGTCTCGAGCAATGTACCCCGCCGCGCCCACCGACGCAATCTTAGGCTAGGCATCCGCGGCTCCTTTTTCTGCGGTCAAGAGTGCTTCAAGGCAAATTGTGAGCGTCCCAACCATTTCCGATAGGCTCCCCAAGCCAATCGATCACTACAGGGGTATTCCACTGTACCCGACAGCCATAGAGCTGACCTGCTCACCAAAGTCACCAGAAAACACACAAGTTTATCCATGAGCTGGCACGCGGCCCTGCTCCCGGTAAGCATACATACCCGTCGACAACGAGGGCTGGTCAGTTCACGTCTTCGTCTAGATGGCACGTTTAATCCGTTTCCTAATTACACCTACTCTGGCACGCTGCAACCTGTGTATCCGCTTTCGCCGAAGCGTCATGTACCCGACCATATACCACGGCCAGATTATGCCCAGCGTGATGATGGTGCGCCTCCTCCCAACGTAGAATTCCCGCTCGACAACGTGTCCCCGTCTAGGCGTTCCTATCTCTGAGATGCGCTTGTTGGGACACCCTCCGCGCGTCCTCAGTCCGCTTGAAATTGAGAAAATGCGAACTGTGTGCCGTGTAAGTGTCGACTTGCCCTTCTTTGCGATCCCCCCACGTCTTGACCTCGGATTTCAACCCATTCACGTCATACCACTCGTTCCGTTCTCAAGTTGGGCCGGGAAGTACTTGACCTTGCTGCTTCCCACGTGCGTCCAGGAATCGCCACGGATGAACTTGATGCAATCGTCCATCAAGCTATCGTTGATCGGAATGCGTACCCGTCTCCACTTGGTTATCGTAAATTCCCGAAATCCATCTGCACGTGCGTAATTCATATGCCTCTTGTAAGAACTACTCACAATGTGATCCAAGATCGGTCAATGAGGTCATCTGTCATGGCATTCCTGACCGACGAAAGTTGAGGGACGGCGATATCGTCAATCTTGGTTAATCCACCTACTCCTTCTGTTTGTTGGCCTACTAACGTGTCCCCCCAGACATCTCGCTCTATTATCAAGGCATGTCTTGTTCAGCCCCCGATTTCATGACATCCGATGATGGTCTGTCATTTAGGTTTTCATAGCGACCTCAATGCCACATACCCCGTCGGGACCATCGACGAAGATTCAGCGAAACTGATTCGAACGACGCGTGAGTGTTTGGATGCAGCGATAAGAATGTGCAAACCAGGGGCACTGTTTCGTGACATTGGAAAAGCCATGTCAGTTCCCTCGTCGCGCATGTCTTCCCATCGCTCACCTGGTGCAGTGAACCGATTGCAAAAGCCAACAATTGCGCGGTGGTTCGCACTTACACTGGACACGGGGTCAACGACCTGTTCCACGCGGCTCCAAATATTCCTCACTACGCCAAAAACAAGGCGGTTGGGACCATGAAGCCCGGAATGGTGAGCAGTCTCCGACGTGATGTTCTACAATCGCTTCTTGGTTGACCATACATCCCGTTAGTGTTTCACCATTGAACCAGTGAGGCTTCTGTTATGCGGAGGTGATTGCGATTCACGTTTGTGCACACAGATGATTAATTTGGGCACCAATTGGGACACGCAACACTGGGATGACTCCTGGACCGCAACTACTATTGATGGCAAGAGGAGCGCACAATTTGAGGAAACCTTGCTGTGTGTAACCCTTATCTTTCCGCTCGAGGCGCCCACTTATCGTTCTCTCGTAGGATAACCGAAACTGGGGTGGAGGTGCTAACGGCAGGGAAGGACTCGAAGGACTCTGTTCTTCTTTAAAGTCCAGTCACATACAATGTACTCTACATGCGAATGCAATGCGGTGGTAAACGCTTCTCCCGTCAAAATCCCTCCACTCCGCTTCGAATTCTTCCCAGCGATTAGCAAGGCACATCAAAGCATCCTTTATTCGTACATATTCTTATCCGTTTCTCGCCACCCTGTTTACGCTAGGCTGTCGTTGGCCGCTGACAAGGTTCTTGGTAAATACAACCACTAGGAGTGAGTCAGATCAGACACGTTACCCGAGTTGCGCGTCCCTTTTGTTTCGCACATCATCTCTCCCCGACACGCCCTGCAGCAGCGTCGAAGCCCCACAAAATGTCCGACCCTGAGCCTTATCTCCTCGTTGAAAAGTGTGGAGCATCACGCGGGAAGCCTATCTACGTGATCACAAAACATATCCCGTCAGTTGGTACCTCTCAGTCGAAGCCGTGCTGTCGTTTACACTCCCCAGCGCGACCGATACGTATCCTAGCCGGACGGTATGTGTTGACTCCATTCGGCCAACGGTAGGTGTGCACACGAATTGACTTGCACAGAGGGAGATCAGGTGCATGGACCTGGGCGCCGAAGCTCTGGGCTCTTTCAAAGTGAAGCAAGGGGGATGCACTCAAATACAAGTGAGTCCATGGGGTGCACTCGGTCAGACATCAACCCGGGTTTTCAACTCCTGCCTGCGCAGTTCTTCAACGAAGCGTCAGGAAATCTCAAGTAAGCGCTTTTTCGAACGGTAGGGTGTGACCCGAGTTGAGAATAGAAAACCGTAAGATGCACCAACCCCGAATGTGGCATGGAGTTCTCCAAGACAAGTCTTCAAGACAACGCCTACATTCAGATTCAAGGCTTGCCAGTCTGATAAAAGCGACACTACACTCGCATCCCTTTCCTCCCCTTTCTCCATTAACCGGAAGTAAGACCTGGCGTCACTTCCATTCCTTGTCGGTGGATCTCACAATGTACATACGAACAAATCATACGATTGATACAGACCCCATACATAACCATAACAGAAAGTTCAGGTGCGATCGTGCCTGCTAATCTCCTCGTTCAGGTCCGCCGTTGCATCCGGGAAAGTCTCCAACCTGTCAACGGTCGCTAGGCGTTCTACGGGTACAAGGTCGGAAAGGCTCTGTTTGCGCTGTCGAGGACGCATGTGCAACGATTGGCCATCCGTGACTTGTATACCTGACGACGCACTAGCTGGGCCAGCCGGGTGGGTGGTCGTCATGCGGAGTCGTTGCATATCCGCGTAAGAACCTTGTCGACTACGAGGCTTGTTTCGGGATGCGTCCTCATAGGCAGGAAGGTAACCGATCACATGATCATAATCTCCATGATCCTCCTCGTCGGATTCATCGAGCGCGGGTGTTGCTGGCCTGCTGTGGTCCTGACTAGGTGTATTCCCTCCCCATGCACTGGTCCCATGTTTAGCAGTGCGACTCCAACCAAAGAGGCGTTCATCGATCCACGTCTACCGAACATGGTCTTTGAACCAATTTCCAGGTAGTGATGTATGTCGTTGCTCACCATGGGGTGGATAAGTAAATTTCCTTGTGCATCCACTTGTCCCACACTACTCTTTCGTCGTCCGACCCCTGGGTCAGTGGACGGAGGAGCGCTCGCCGGCACCAAAATGCGGAACTGTCTAGGATCAGAAACGAAGCGACACCACCATCTAAGTGAAAGCATACTTGATCAAAGTCATCAAATAGCTTTGGACCAAATTCGTTGATCACATCTGCCACTTCATTTGAAAGACGCAACCTCATGGCCTTCAACTTATCGAGGTCTCGTTGTTGTCCAGGAATAAGGGCAACAACGAGAGGGCGAAGAGACCTGGTAAATAGTTCAGTAAGTTGACAGGTCCAAAGTCAGACTCTGTGCTTACTTAAAGACATCCATTCCAGCCTCGCCGAATTTGAGGGCAGCATAGTTCATAAAGGGAAGGGAGCAAATGACAAGGAACGGCGTCCATATCTGTAGTGACAAAGAGACATTGACTTTAACAGCGATAACCGTGGCTAGGATTGCATAGAGTGTGTACAAAACAGGAGCAACCCCCATGGAGATTAGAATCTTCCAAGTGGCGAGAACGTCTCGACCAGCAACCTTGACGACAGAGGCTGCGAGCGCCTCTGTCAACACAATTGAGTATGCGTTACCATATCAATTCTCGAACGTTTGCCCACCTTTCGCCTTCTTTTTCGATATGACAGAAGCAATAAAAAACATTGGACCATTCAAAATCACACCAGGTAGTGCCAGTGTACTCCAGATCATCAACAAAGCGAGGCGATAGAGAAGGAGACCAAGAGTTTTCCAGCTGGCTTTCTTGGCGCGCGGCACCTAGCGTTATTACGATAATTTGAACAGGTGGCACAAAACGAATGCGAACAGGACATACCTGGTGATCACGAAGGCCCAGGTCTCGCAACAAACGGTTGTATTTCAACACGTCACTCCTGAGCTTCTGGACACGCGGTTCATCCTTGAAATGCGTATAACCCTCAAGGAAACGTCGATTTAGTTCAACTACTTGACCCAACGTCAGATGTTGGCCAGGAGTCTTGTAAAGTCTCCGGACAGCTTGTATGAGCTACGAGGTGAGGTGAATGTGTCTCAACAGGAGAAGACGCGAAAAAAGTAGAGAATCATACCATGAGGGTGTCGTAGTCGGGAGCTCTGATGGTCACGGTCTTGAGGCCATCATAAATCAAGTCGAGAAATTGGGCAACCGCCTCGCGTTTGCGGCTGCCGCCCTCTTTGAACATCTCCACCAACTCTGCCGGCACGTCCAGCGCAGTTCCAAACTCAACGACAGCACGAGAACGGAAGCGATGGGCATGGAAATAATAAAGACCGACTGGCACAATCTTGACTTTGACACCCGGATCGTCGGCCATCGCTCCGAGAGCCATGATAGAGACGCCGGCCTTGAGGGGAAGTAAATCACTGCGGTCGTGACTCCCACCTAAAAATCATGTCACTCATGCATAATGAATGATATAACAAATCACTGCAACTCACCTTCAGGGAAGATGCCAATACAACCCCCTTCTTTCAACCTTTGATAAACTCCGCGATACATCTCCTGCTGGTCGATGATGGGAAGCCTTTTGAAAGTCAAGCCACTTTGTCCTTCTGCCTTGGCTTCCGCCAGCTTTTCTCTGATGCGTGCCGTTCCTTTTCCCGTGTCACCTCCAAACTCTTTCTTGACTCGGAGTTCTGTGTCCGAGATGATTTCTACCACCTCGGCCATGGCCGAGTTAACAGACTTTGACAACATAATTTGCATCTTTGGCCTAAATTCAGACTTGAAACGTGTTCCCTCCCCGATAACGAGACACGGATCATCCGGCGACAAGGCGACAAGGCCAGTTCCGGGCTTGGCTTCGTCAGCTGCTCGAGCTACAGGTACTTCACAAAGAGTGAATACCAGCAATGGTCTCAGGGATACGGAATACCTACTGCTATCCATCTGGCGAGCGAAGAAACCAACAGCCTTACGTTTCATGCTCTTCGCAGCTGTCAGAAATGCAACTCGACGACGGGTTTCCCTGAACACTTCGAGGGTCATAAGGAGAGGATCAAGGAACTGTGGTGATGGTCGGCGTGTGCAACCACAGTAGGGATGTAGAGACATGCCTGGTTGTGATGCGGGGCGCCCACAAAGATGACTGGACCATCGCGAGGGACGTTGAAGGCACCCCGAGGGCGAATCTCTCTGAAGAATATCTGGGTAATCACCCTCCAGAACATGAGGGCCGCTTCGTATGTGGCTGTCGGCATTTCAAAGAGGGTACAAGTGTGTCGTACGAGGACGTTATGTGAGAAGGGACATCAAGGACAGAGGGAAAATGAGGCGTCCCAGAATTAGGATCGTCGTCGGGTCAACACAACCAAATTTCGACAGCGCATCCCCCCCCAGCAAATAAGTATCGGCAAGCCATCGTATGCTCATCACATTGCATATTGTACAGTATGTCAAGACAAAAGTAAGCCCGCCTAAGATATAGAACAGAGGAAAACAATCATTCAACAGATGCACGCGGCCTGGGTGCTCCTGCGGAGGATCCATTACTCGTCACGCTCGCCCGTTTGTACTGAAAAATGTCATGCAACTTGTGGAGCCTGTCCTCTCCCAGAGAATCCGGTGCATGCAGCGGCGATCGTGGAGCGCCCCCACTTTCCCAGATCACAGGTGAGCTTGGGTTCGGCTCATTCCCATTCGCTTCGAGCTCTGCCACCGGTAGTAAACACATCATCAAGGGTGCATGGAATGTGACGTACTGGATAGGGTACTTGAGACGGCCACTGTCCTCTCTAGGTCCTCCGCAGCCCGACTGGCCAGTGCTCGGTTGATGTACTTCCGGAATGCCGGCCCAGTTGTTTCGAGAAGCTTCTCTACTTTGGGTCGTTTATGTGGATAGTTCTTCAAGAAATGATGTAGTTCTGTGATGCCCTCCTTGTGCATTGCGCCGGTCGTTTCACTGGAGATGTGATTGATGATAGTGATGAGCTGCGCATCTGGATCCGGTTCTTCTACAGGGGGCGAAAAGCCATTGTGTGATGAGATGCTTGGACTAGTCCGATGGCTAGGTGAGGAGCGGCGGTGGTTAGCGGAGGTCGATCCCGTCGGAGAAATGGGTCGACTGGAAGCGGCCGAATATGGCCGACTAACAGGATCTTGTGGACTCCCACTTGCCGTCGCCGGTGGTTCTACAGGTTTTGAAGCTGAGTTTAGGATACGGTACACGTAGGGGTACACGATGGTAGCCGACGGGTCATCGAACGAAGCCGACAGAATGTCGTAGGATTCATCTCCGTAGTGAGCTGCATGTCAGATGAGGCAACACGACAGCGCGATAACGTTGACTGTCACACATACCAACCACATGCTGAATGATGACTTTGATGGTCCTCAACGGCATGTCTCCACAGGGAACCTTATTGGTCGCTCTAGCTCGCCACTCGTTGGGAGGAACGGACTGCAGGAAATGTTCCACTGCAGGAAGGAGTTCTACTGGGTCCAGTTTTTGCTCCTTGAGATCCTGGGGAATATTCCGCGCAAGCTTCCACACGCATTTGAGCACAAGCTCAGCAACACGTGATTCCTTCGATTCGAGTAGAGTGCCGTTGCTGGAGAAAGGCTTGACAATTTGCAGGAGCAAGGCAAACAAGGATCTTCCAATGTTTTCAGCACTTGGTGACACTGAATATGAGGATGAACTGACCGGAAGATGGACATCTTTCGACCTGTTGCAAATAGGCGCAAAATGATCATGTTTATGAATCGTGATAGATCCTTGACCTTGCTGACGTGATTTTCGTCTGTCTCTAGGAGGCGTAGTGTGAGTTCTTCAAGTAACGGCGTGAGGATTTCGACAGTCAATGACTCCGCTAAGAATGTATGGTCACAGAAGGTATTAAGAGTTTGTATCAGGTGCTTGGCCAGACGGAAATTTTCATCAAGTAGTAGTTCTTCTGGTCTCTCGAATACGTGGGCCATTTGCAAGGTAATCGTCTCGATCAGACCTTCAGTATGCTCTGCAAGGTCCCTGTATTCTGGTGAAGCATGTCCGTCCTCCGGTTTTGTCATAAATATTTTCTGTATCTTTTTGAGCGCATCAACGCTGCGTGACGGATCACTACTCAGGATGCTTGAAATAGTTATCGTGATATCGTTCGGGGGATTGCCAGCGGCGTCGTCATAAGGAGCTGGTTCCACAAAAGTGTCGATGGTATCACTGGGTGGGAGGGGTGGAGCTTCTGTCGTTCGAGATCCATTGGTTCGGGCCATATATGGCAATTCAGATGGTTCCTCAGCTGGTCGTATTGCAGCATTGCTAGATAACGCGGAAGCAGAGGGGCGGGTTACAGACCGGGGCTGTGCCAGGCGAGAGGGGAGCATGCTCTTGGGACGCAAGGCGGATGCTGGTGTAATTGATGGAATTCCGGATGTACCTGTTGCGGATGGCGCGGTGACCCCAGTGGGACTAGGTAGCTTGGAAGTTGGAGAATATGATCGAACAGTGGTTTGCAATGATGCGGGAGAAACAGGTCGTGCAATGCGTGATGCCGTGGAGGCAGCAGGACTTGTAGGGCGTGGAATTCCAGCCATTTTCCCGACAGACGGTGATTCTGGTCGCGAACCTGTGTTTACAACCCGAGTTACTTGTGGGGTAGGCACAGCAACTTGATGTTCCGACTTGACAGGACTGCTTGGACCTGCAACTCGCCGGAGACGCTCTTCGAGTTGTGTCTTATCTTTTGGAGAAAGGGATCCAACCAACGTCCATACCTTCTCACCAACGAGCACATATATTTCACTGTGTGAATGACGTGTCGACTAACAACCTGTCTCATACCAGTAGTTGACTCACCTGAGGACAGACAACGCAGACTTGCGGACAGCAGAGTCTTTGTCAGCAATCATCGATCCAATGACGGGGAATGCTTTGCTGGGCTGATTACATGCACTCATTCCGTTACGTTTCAACAAGTTCGCCAATTCGTCCAATGCACCTTGCCTTGTTTTTGCCACCTTGGCTTTCAGACCGTGTTCTAACAGCAAGTCAAAAACCCGGCTATACGCATAGACTTTCGGCAAGGATTGTATAATGCTTTGCACACGAACGCGGATAGGCTCGCGCGCATCGCCAAGCTGGGGTTAAGAATTCGACAAATGTTCGTATAAATGGATGTTTTGACCACTGCTTACCTTGTAGATAAACGTCGGGACGAAACACATTGCTTCTAAATCGTCAAACTGAGCATCGGCGCTGCGGAAGAAGGATACAAGTGTTTCTACAACATCAAGACATTTCGATGCGAGATTT
The DNA here is from genome assembly GCA_038094635.1 of Tylopilus cervinicoccineus. NCBI lineage: Eukaryota > Fungi > Basidiomycota > Agaricomycetes > Boletales > Boletaceae > Tylopilus > Tylopilus cervinicoccineus. The sequence goes on along the minus strand of JBBPUK010000009.1, from coordinate 229,810 downwards.
GACTGTGGTTCGTGAGCCTTGATAGAAACATATTTCAACGCAAGGTCGGAACATGCCAGGCCAACTGCACGCATGTCATCGACAGGAACTCCGTACTTGTCATCTCCTGACGCGGCAGCCAAGAAGAATCCTTGGATGGTGGAGAGCCCAGAAACATGATCGTTGACCGCGTTGTGGTCGTGGCTGAAAAGCTGGCCAACTAGTTCTTTGGATACGCAAGGCTCCATTTGATGTTGCAACACGTCTGAAAGATCCTTGCGCGTGGGTCCAGCCTCGTTGATCCATTTCTGAACATCCTTCGCCAACCTCGCACGTTTTGCTTCCATGTTCATACTGGAGAAAGGTAGAGAAGTTAAAGCAGTTGAAGTAGCCGTTTTTGCGGCAGGAGCAGCGACACCGGGTCGTTTTAGTCCAACCTTCCCTGGCACTTGAGTCGCGTTCGAAGGTTCTTCCAAGGCTTCCCCTCTTGATTCAGATCTGGCTGTGCCCTGTGGTAATTTTCTCCTAACACCACTGGCCTTACTCGAGACACCGGACGAAATGGGAACTGTAGGTGGCGGAGATGGAGTTGGGGAAGGTGGAGGCACAGCAGAGGGTACCGAAGCCTTTGGAATTGGTTTCGCAGGTGGTGCAATAGCTGGGGGAGGTGTAGACAAGTCCTTGGCAGCTTGGATGAGTGGGACGGCTGTTTTACGAGATGCGGGCTTGAGGCCATTCGTATGTGCCATAACTTTCTCGAGACCAACAAATGTAATTAAGAGCGGAAGGAGTGCTTGAGCGCCCTTCCTAACATCCGCACTGCGATCATCCAGGCAAGAAACCACCGTGCCAACCCAATTACTCAGGTCAAGCGAAGATGAAGGGGAGTTCTCCTTGAGATAGTCAGATATCCATCCCAAAAGTGATGCTCGCTGTGTAGGGTTTGTTGCATCAAGTGCGGTGCCAAGGAAGTGGACCATTGGATCTATGCCTTCACAAGCATTCGCCATTGCTGTCAAAGTTTGGATGGCAGCTGATCTGATGGGTGCTTTCTGGTCGGAGAGCACAGTTGCTACCGGGACGACGAACAACTTCGTGTACTTATCGAAGGGCTTTCCCATGCCAGTTGCAACGCGTGCGACGATATCGAGGGCAAGAGACTGGACCGTTTTATTGGTGTCAGCTACTCGAGCCTTCAGCACTTGCGCAATTTCGCCCATCGTCGGTTTCAATCGCTTATTTGCACCTTGGTCCAGGATCGCCTGCAAGGTCTCCAGTGCCTCTTTCTTTGTCTTCCACGCGTCATTCTTTGCGTCAGCAAGAATGGTAGTACCCTTGAGTAAATTATCGATCTCAACTCTGGGGAAAAGGTCCTCCAAAGGGTCTATGGCACCTTTGCCTCCTACGGCGGATGTCGGAACCGTCGCAACGACATCGGCAGATGTCCGGCTAGGCTGAGGGGCGGGGGTGTCCTCGACCTTATCAAATTCGCCCTGGATCGTCCCTAGAAGCTGTGGGTTGATATCCTCCAAAAAATCTTTGATTCCTATTTATGATCCAATTGAATTCCGGTGGCGTCGAGTTTGACTAGACGAAGACGTACCTGCTCCTGCAAAAAGTTTAACCGTGACAAGGGTCTTAGTTGCACTGGTCCGTACGGTGGCATTGGAGTTCTTCAAGGCGGTCTTGAGGAATTCAATTAGGCTACGAAGCGAGAGTCCAGCAATTCCAAACTCGAGGATGGCTGCATCAACCCAGGTCAATGCATCGGCAAGAACTTTCGGAGCTTTTTGTTTGCCTAATGGCTCATATGCTGGATTGGCCCGTCTCAGTGTTTGATGGCCACGTCGGATAAATAGTATGTCATACCTTGATTGAGGACAAATTGCAAGGAAGTTTTTTCGGCAAAGATCACAAGTGCGTCCCCTGCGGGCTTCTTTAACTTGGTGTCACCTAGTTTTTCGCTCAAATGCCCTATTGACAACGCCACACATGATCTCCCAAAAGATGGGCAGCGTTCAGCGAGGATGCTCAATATACTGTATAGCTTGGCCGAGACCTGAATGAAGCAATTGTTCAGCAGATGGTTAATGGCAAGTGGGGAAAGCGTGATACACCTGGAAGTTCTTTTCATTCCATCCTTTCTTCGCAATTGCCCTCACAACGACCTCCGCGTCTACGTCTTGCGCTACTCCTTCCAGCCAAGTGATCATCTCTTCACAAGCGGCGAGCCTTGCTTTCCAATTTGCGTCTCCTAGTCCTTCCATGATGGACCCGGGTATGAGGTTAGTAGCGAGTGCTTCCGCATCCTCCGGAGTGTGCTTGTATTTGAATGTATCGAGAGCACCCGGTACGGCCGGCGGGGGAGGCTTTGCACCCCTGGGAGCGGGAGGAGGAGCCATTTTCTTCGCCGCGGGTGCAGCAGCAGGAGGGCTAGTCTTGGCAGTCCCATCCGCAGAGGCATCGCCATCAGCTTGCGCCCCCTTCTTCGCCTGAGATACGAGACCGCATCAACACCAAGTACTGCAACATCGAAAGCACGAACCAGGAGTCTTGCGGGTGGCTTCCCTAAAGGTTTCTTTGGAGGTTCGTCCTGTAGGGGGATGTCCTCGGCGACAGGTGGCGGTATCGGTTGTTCGGAAGCCGCCTCGGCTGGTGCCTTCACAGGGGGCTTTTTCTTGGCCGGCTCTCTCGCAGCTGGTGGCGGCTTCGGCGGCCCTCCAGATCCAGCCTTACACTTCACAGTAGCCTTGTCGTAGGCTTCTTTGACCTTCGCCTTCCGTACATCTGGTAACCCATCCATGAGGGCATTAAGCGGTCGTTCCCCAATCATCTTCATCAAAGTCCCTAAACATATGGCAGCCTCACTGCGTGCACCTTCAAAACTGTCTTCAAGCAGGACGGCGAGAGGATCCGTGAGTGGTTTAATCTGCGTCGACAGCACTGGGCTCGTTGAAGTTGCAAGACAACGCGCAAGGAACTTCAGGGTCCCCTCCTTGACCTGAGGGTTTTTGTTCCCTAGTGCTGGGAGCAAGTCAGGTATTATGTCGGGAAGAGATGTCTGCAGATTCACAACAGTCATGCAAGTACCAAATAGAAAACGCTTGAAATGCTCACGGTCATGAAGACAGCGTCTAGAGCAGCTCCTATGGCATCGGTGACATTGACCTTTCTCTCTTTCAAACGTTCCAACATAGGAGGTATCACCGCCTCCCTGAGTCTTCCGAACGGACTCATCACACCCTTGGCAAGTCCTTCCATGACGTTGGCAGCTGTCATGACACAGTTAATGTTCGTGTCTTTATGTATGCAAGTGGCTAGAGACTTGGCGAGTTCTGCCAGTTCGGGTGCATCTTGAATCCGAGGGGTGGCATTGACGAGCGTAAGTAAATCGTCCAGCCCTTCCTTACGCTCTTTCCATTTTGAGGACGTGAGATTGGCCTGCAGATTCGAAGGAAACTTGACCACGATATCGACAGGTTCTGCGAGACTACGAGGATCAGGAAGTTCTAATTCTACCAAAACATAATAAATAAGTGATTGGCCAAATCCATCGCGAGATCGCTTACCTTCCGCTGCCCCAGTATCCACGGCACCCCCATCTGCGCCAGCGTCTGCATTCGCCTCAGCTTCTCGTTGGTGTTCCCTCGTTAACCGTTCGGCTTTGAGCGTCCCTTTCCCCTTTCCTTCCTTCTCCATGTTTTCAAACGTCTCTTGCAGTTCTTTGACCTGCACAGGTTTGAGCTCGGTTAGCCATGGGTCGATTGCTGGTCCAAGAGACTGATATAATGTGTGTGTGAGTTGCGTGCCTTCAGCACGGACGTTCTTGTCCGCATGAGCAAAAATCTTGGGTAATGCCTTTAGGACTGAGGCGGGTGGCATCACCTGCGTGCCAAACGTTCTGTGGGAAGCTGAGCGGTTGATGTATAACGAGATGGCATGAATCGGCTACTCACCGAAGGACCTCCTTGAGCGCGAAAACACTGGCTGAAACCGTCTTTGGCTGCTTCGCCGCGAGGCCAGGAATGATATCCGCCTTGGAAAGAGGTGAACATTATGAAACATGACCGACCAAGAGTCGATCACACGCACCACCACCCCTGCACCAGAGTTCTCGACCTCGACGTATTGCAAGATAAGTTCTATCGCCTGATTCTTTGTCCCCGACCTGGCAGAACCCAGACACTTGTCGACCAAAGCCGGGACTACCACGTCTCTGGTTTTAGCGGCGGTCTCGCCTGCAAACTTGACCAGTGCTACGAGACATTCTACGCCCCTCTCCTGTGCCACCGCGTTTGAATCGGTCACTATCTTCTTGAGGAGATCAGTGTTGGATATGTATGGCTTGAACGCCGGGTCGGAATCAGAGGTAGTTGTTTGGAAGATCTTGATGAGAGACTCATAGCCGTTTACGCGGGCCTTCCAGTTTTTGTGAGTAAGCCTTTCAGAGATTGGCAACAACGAAAAGTCTTCTTCCTGAGGGGGGGGCCCGTCCATGCCCAAGGCAGCAGCAAGTCTGAACGTGAAAAGTCGAACAGTGGCCTTACGGCCTCGCCAAGTAGCCGACTTGGATGGCCCTAGACGCGTCATTATGTAATCAAATCTACAACACGTGACTACCGCGCAGCCAGGGACAGGCCAACATCAGTGACAAGATCCCAAACCTGCTGCGCCTCCCCATCCACAATGCACTCCTCGAAGCTCCGCATCGTCGAAATAGAGTTGGAATATCGCCCGAGGACAGTTTCTTCCTCCATCTTCATCCCAAGATTATGGAATACTACCATCAGCAACCACTGAACGTCTGACGTTGCTTCGAACATCGACAGCGTTGTGTAATCAGCTTCTGCCATAAGAAGGTGGGGTAGTGCTTCTCGGAGCGCTGCTTCTACGGGCCAACAAACGCTGCATTCAGGTCCCCGTTATGAGTCTAATGTACGTACCTTTCGACTCTGAGGAGGCGATGATACATCTTGCCAGCGTGTGGCAAGCAAATGCACGGTGTTCCAAGTCGTGACCAATCAGAACCTGTTATGCGCTGATGTTCGTTTGGGCCGTGATTGGAGGGGTGACCCGCATCTTACCTGAGGTAGTATCCCCTCCAGCAGGTGTTGGCAATGTTTGGTCATCCCAAACTCAAGGCCAATGTCGGCAAGAAGGATGGTCCCAGCTCTATGCAAGGGAAATCTACCTTGAAATTCAGCATGCCACAGCGATTGGAGCAGTGGTTGGATCGCAGTGACGGCCTGTCCTCTCCGCTATCAATAAAATTAGCATAACACTTTCAGAACCCGATGAATCTCGCTCACACGAGCATGGACCACCTGGTGCAATTCACTGCTGATAGGAGGCAGTTGAGTTACGCTATCGTCAAAGAAATATTCCTTTGAAATAAATGTCGAAGACGTCGGCTGACGTGGCAATAAAAAGTCGCGGAAGAACCTGCGTTGACTTCTGTGTGTACATGGTTGGATATATCAAATGAGTCAATCTCGGTGCAGATTCGAAATCAAGAATCCACTCACCTCCGACTGCTCCTCAGAGCTAATATGTGCCAAATCATGATCGCCCACTCCTGATATTGATCGAGCGAAAGCCCTCGCCATGTCTCTGAATGAAGGAGCAGCGCCAAAGCAATTTGATATGATCCAGCCCTCGCTAGCTATTCGAGAACACACGAAATAGGATAAAGACCAGTGTCGCATTATCCCATGAAACTGACTGACCCTGTAAGCCCGATTAAGCGCGACATTCAAATGGTTAGGGTCGCTGTCTCCAGTTTTGGAAAAAGCCAGGATGAATGATTCTTCCACTGCCGCGAGATCATAACAGCCTGTGGTTTCCTCTCTAAGTCTGCAGACTTGGAAAAATAGGAATAGGAGCTGTTCAGTAAGACTTACCCAATGTGCTCCATAAGACAGCCTGCATGGCATGTTGTCCGAGCAATTCTCGTTCACAAGGTGCCACCTTCTTCAGGTAAACCCAGTGATCGTATAGTCCAATAGCCTGTGCAAGTTTCTCAAAACAGAGTGTCAAAGGCTGGCCCTACGATCAGTTGATTGAAAAACATGTTGATCAAGTTACGCAGAGGTCATACAGTCTGTGGTTGTAGGAGCTTGGAAACATCAAAAAGGACCTCAGAGGGGTGCAAGTCCGGCTGGATTTCATTAAGTAAAGGCATTTCATTCGCGGGTAAGTCTGGAGGCAAACGATGCAGCATGCTGTTTTCAGATCACATGAGTGATCAGTCCCTGTAAGTGCATAGTCAACCGAACTCAACCAACCTGATGCAGTGCTGCAACGTGACACGGTCACCGCTAGTCCGTGCAACTGCGATCGCCTCTTGTAGTAGCTAGGAAGTGCATGTTCAGCCGAGAAAAAACGTTTTCAAGATAACAGCGGACCTCGCGGGCTGCAGGATATTCTTTGCACACATAGTGCATGCGCACCAGGTTGAAGAGCGCATGCTGTCGTATTCCTCTATGAACAGATCACGATCGTTCAGGACACAGAAAGGGACCAGCACGTACGAGTCGTTGTGGTCATGGAAACGCTGCTCGAAGTACCTTCGTAAATTTTCAGGTCCTATGACATCGTCACCCGTCGCCCGACCTTTCTCCCAGCTGAGAGAACATGAGCATGTCGTCCAGAGGGATGATCTGCGGAATCCTACAGTTCCCATGGTTCTGAACGAGCCGATGATTTTAAATCGGCATTCGTTTTAAAAACCCAGATGTCTCCTGTGAGGGGATCTTTTTCGATCGGACTATAACCCGCCTGATGGTCTCCTGCACACCAAGCTTGGTAGTCTTTTTGCAATTGCATGACCCCATAAAACGAAAGTTTGATGAAGCTGACAAAACAACGGCGACAAAAGTAGCCAAAGATTGAGCGACGGGCCTGGTTGGCCCGTTTGGATCAATGGACACTGAGGAGAGAATACGTGCGTACGAGAACACTAGGCTAATATAGAACCATTCTCAGCGGTGGAGTCGAGAAAGAGTCAGGACATGTAGGTACCTCGTCTTCAGTCTTTTCGACGAATATGGCGGGAGTACCTAGAAATCAGCTGAATCATTGGTAGGCTTGGTCCATGCAGGTAACGAACTGTGAAAAAAGTTGGTCAACTGATCTGCGCTCGTAAGTTGGCTTGGCTTGTGGGACGTCGATCAGATAGCTGGAGGACGCAAGACGGCTCGGACTTACCACTGCGTCGAGAGCCATAAGAAGGTTACGGACATTTGGAGACTCGGTGTCTGGCGCGGATCGCAGTATCAGCAAGATCTCTTGGTGTGTTCTCGGTTGCACGACCTGGTGGAGTGAGATGGGTTTGGATAGCGAGCAAAAGAACATGCTAACCTCGGACACTTCGAAGAGCAGGAAACGATATATGAACAACAAAAAGTTGGGAGGGAGGTTGTTGTGGAATTCCTTGAAGACCAGAAGAAATATGGCGACGAGATCGATATGGTGCGGACGGAGAACATGATGAACGGGGGGAGGAGTTCCCGGCCTGTGGTCCATTCTTTGAAAGGGGAGGGTGGAGATGGGAAACGCCTTCCTCTTTCACGCCGTCCTTGAATGGTTCCCAAACCAGAGAAAAGAGCTGCACCAGCAGCCCCAGCGGTATTTGTGGTTTCGTGCCCATCCAAAGGTCGTCATTCACTGCTTTCGCCAGCGGCGTCCAGCGAAAAAGCAAAAGGCCACGTCAGGCCAGTCGACCAAGCGTGGCTTGCCAAAGCTCGATCGTAATAAACCAAAGAGAAAAGCGAAGGCTTTCGAGAGGGAGTACATCACTATCCCTGGACCCGCTCCCGATCGTGATGTTCACGACGACGGTCTTTCCGAGCACGATGAGACCTTGCTGGACGAGTTCGGTGACGCCATCCACTTCCTCACCGAGCTGGACCACCAAGGCATAGCAAGGTATGTCGCTCCCTGAATCATACCCGGCACCAGTAACCCAGGTGTGTAGGAGTAAAAAGGAGACAGAACGCCTCCACCAACTCCATAAACCTGTCCGCAACCCCAGGGTCGACGATCTCCCCTCCGTCGATTCCCATGATGAGGACTCGGACGCTTGGGATTCCGACATTGGGGGTTCTGACGCGGAGAGACAGTCAGACGATGCCTCGTCCGACCAAGTAGACTCCCAAGAGGAACCTCCGTCTCTGGTCGAGCTGGACTCTGATGCCGAGATGCCATATGAGCGTGTCCCACGACTGCACAAAGCGCCAGAACCAGAGACGCATCGGAACATACCCGGTCTTCCAATCAAGCTTTCTGACGGCCGAATACAAGCGTCAAAGAAGGTGACCGCTGTGCCGACTCAGAACGCCGACGGTGAAGACACGGAGGGTTCTCTTCGATCTCAATGGCCACCCGTGGTGTCTTCAGCAGTGGAGGGCGTCGCGACGGGTGCTCGCTTTGGTCGACTCGCTGTCGTAGACGTGATCGGGAATGACTCACGCAAAGCCAGGATACAGGGCGCAAAGGACCAAATAGCCAGTGTTTGTCAAGACATAATCGCCGACCCAGAGAACAGCGTCCGTTTTCCGCCAATAGATGTCTTCCGTACTCTCGGCTCATTCACTATCACTATCTTAGCTAGGCTTACTTCGTCGCTTGCACACCTTGTCCCTCGAGACGATCACGACCCCATCCCGTTTAGAAGCAATTCAAAATGACGTTGCGATACGCAGGCTGGCCATACTTTCGCAGCTCGCAGTGTTCAAAGACATCATTCCTGGATATCGGATACGCGCTCTGACGGACAAAGAAAAAACGGAAAAGGTTAGTCAGATGGTCGCCCAGACACGTGAATGGGAGCAGGGCCTTGTACTCGTGTATCAATCCTATCTCCGCGCTCTCGAAGCTGAACTCAAAGGTAAGCATCACTTTGCGCCGCCTCGTGTTCGCGCTTTGAGCATTCACGCAGCCAAGAGCGAGCTGGCCGATACTGCCCTCAAATGCATGTGCACCCTCGCCTCAGATGTCACGCACTTCAACTTTCGGGTGAACCTTATGGCATGCATTGTGGCTCGGCTGAGCAAGAAAACATGGGATGAGGTAAGGACATGCGTCCGATTCGAGAACTTAGATTCACTCGAACGTCAGTCGTCCGATCTGTGTTTGGACACGCTGATCAGCATCTTCCGAAACGATCTCACGGGCGTGCCTTCTCTCGAAGCCGTGCAATTGCTGAACCGCATGATCAAAGAAAGGCATTTCAACGTCCACCCACGGGTCCTGACGTGTCTCCTGTATCTGCGTCTCAAAAGCGAGCTGGGTGTGCGAGCTTCGGATTCTAGGGCCGACAAGGAAGAGGAGAAGACGGACACGGACAAGCCGGCAAGTCGCAGGGCCAAAGGTAAATCGACAGACCGACCTTACTTGAGCAAGAAGGCCAAGAAAGCCCTCAAGGAAAAGAAGACAATTGAACGCGAGGTACGTGAGGCGGAAGCGGAAGTGGACAGAGAAGAGCGGGCCAGGATGGTAGGTGATGGAACAGACGTCCTTCTTTGATGACCTGACGAGTGTGGTAACAGCATACGGAAACCCTGAAGCTTCTTTTTGTGTTGTACTTCCGAATACTGAAGAGTCCGGATCCGACGCCCCTGCTGCCGGCAGCTCTAAGGGGTATATCCAAATATGCGCATCTCGTCAGCGTCGACTTCTTCAGGGACCTACTGCGAGTTCTCAAGAGCCTTGTTATGCGAGAGTCTAATGGACTGGACTCGGAGCCTGGGGAATCACGTAGGTTGGACCAGAAGACGGATGCACAGCACCGCCTGTTGTGCATTGTGACAGCATTCGAGCTATTGTCCGGACAAGGTGTGTTGTCTCACTTTGCAACTCACTGCGGACGACGTTGACATGTCTCGACGTTAGGCGAAGCCCTGACTATCGACCTCGGTGATTTTATCGATCAACTGTACTCTATCATACTCCCGATCAGTGAACTGCTACAAGTGAGCGACTGTTCGTCTACCTGGGCGGTGTCTCGAACGAACCAGGAGCCGACTCTCGCGGACATGCTGTTTCGGGCGCTAACAATTGTATTCTCCCCACGTACTGTAGGCAGCACTTTGTCCTGGCGTTCTGCGGCTTTTTCCAAGCGCCTTCTCATCGCTTCGCTGAATTGGCCGCCTGCTGTGGCGCTCCGTGCCCTGGATTTCGTGGAGAGCTTGGTGATGAAGGAGCCCAAACTCGACGCACTGCTCTCCACCGACGATCGCCATGTGGATGGCGTGTATCTGCCAGAAGTAGACGATCCCCAACTCAGCCGTCCATTCGGAACATCGTTCTTCGAATTGCTGCAATTACAACAACGCCACTATGATTCTCGGATACGAGAGTCGGCCCGTAGGCTGTCTAGCTATACCAGGACCTAACAATGATTAGGCGTACTATGGGTCCACAGTGACGTTACAAAAATATCTACACTAGTTCGTGTTGGAGCGGTGGATACAAAAAACAAGGCGAGATTGGCGAAGACGAAGTTTAATTGTGTACCAAGGGGGCCCGAATGAGGGGGAAACAATATCCAGAGTGAACAGAAATGATGCAAGTGTTCCATGGGGATGAATGTCCGATAATGGGGACGGTCATGAGTGTCATGAAAGTAAAGAAGGCATCGTGAAGGCCGCCGAGTAGGGCGCCGTGCCTGACAGGGAGGTCTCCGCGTTGATAGCTGACAAAGCATAGGACAAAGACGTGTGGGTAGGGAGGCTGGAGCGGGGTATGCATTGCCCGGGCACATGGGTATAGGTAGGCAAAAGGGAGTCGGTGTGATAAGCGGGCTGTGGACTGGGCGTCCTTTCCGGGCGACCGTGGTATTTTTGGATCCCGATAAGTTTTGCGGCGGGCATATTTTCGCACTGCCCTCTATCCAGATCGTAAAGGATGACTGCGAGGACCTGATCGCTTACGATAATTTTTTGGACGATGCAAGTCGACGAGGCTAGGACGGGGGGGGGGGGGGACACGTGGTGAACATGAGGGAGGACGCAGAAGCGTGGACGACTATTACTCACTCGAGTCCAGCCACCGACTGCGGGTCAAGGACGAGTCAGGGAGAAGGAGCGTGACACATTCCAGCTGATCGTTCTCGAATGGCTCGGCAGTGACGAGGGCGCAAAGGCTGCTCTCGCGCGAGAAACACTGGTCGCGGACGAGAATGGTCGTCGAACACCTCACGGTGGCACAGGGCGGCAGAATGCATGTGACGGAGCCCTGGACGCCGTGTAGCGCTGGAAAGGACGGGACGTCGATCGGAGGGAGGTGTAGCCGGATCCTGAGGAGTGCCTGGGACGGCTGTGCGGAGGAGGAGGAGACCACAGGAAGAGAGAAAGGAGGCATGCCCTCTGCCCACAGGGAAAGCCTGGTGAGTCCGATGGGACAGGGGGATGGGTCAGCGGCGAACAGGGAAGAGTCGGGGAGCGAGAGAGGAGAATCGGACAGATTGGAGTGGAGCGAGGGCTCGGGAGAACAGTGCGACGCGAGGTGGAACGACTGATCGATGGCTGTGTAGGGGGCATTCGGGAGGGAATGGGTTGCCGAGGGCCGGGCGAGGTCGCAGGTCCAGGAGGAGGACAGTGGGGAGAGCCGGCGAGACTCGGTGCGGTGGGCGTCGGAGGCAGAGAGAGACCGGATGCGACGACCGTCGTCGTCGTCCGCCCGGGACGGACGGATGGCGTGTATGCGTGGCAGTGCGAGCTCCGCGGTGGACGCGCCTGTGGGGCTGGGGCCGGAACACAGAGACCGGGGCGGGCAGGAGGAGGTAGCCGAGCCAGCAGAGCGGTCGGACGACGGGGAGTGGTCGTCGAAGAGGCCGGCGGGGTGGAGGAGGAGGGCGTCTGGGGAGTCCTCTGCCTTGACGGTCGGGAGGAGGGCTGTCTCGAGAAAGAGCTCCTCGCCACCCGCGACGAGATGGTATTCTAGGGAGGGGGGTGAGCGGGGGGGGGAAGAGAGAGGGAGAGAGGACGGGAGGAATGAACCTGGCTCGCCCTTCCACATGTTTCGGAGGACCTGGATGTGGCTCGCGACCTGTTTCTTTGAGCGATCGACGCCGTTCTTGTGGAGATAATCGACGAGGAACTGGTTCCTCCAGCGGCTGCGGCCGCGGGAGTACGTCGCCCAGGGGGACTCCCAGTACTCGCGGAGGCCTAGAGGACGGGGGGTGAGCGGGGAGGGAGGAAGGGGAGGGGAGGGGAGACGACGGGCCTTGCACGAACACGCGCTCGATGTCCTCTGGCCAGACCTCGCTGGAGCCGTCCTTGAGGAGCTTCCTGTGCTTGCGCTGCGGGGTGAGGGACTTTGTCTCAGAGTCGTAGAGTCTGGAGGCACGCATGGTGAGGAGGGCGAGGAATGGAGGGGGGGCAGCGCGAGGAGGGTTATATAGGAGAGGGTGATCGAAGACTAAAGATCCGAAACGGGCAGGGAAGACCCGCTGACTCGGACACGTCTAATTGAAATGCCCTGGCCAAGCTGGCGAGATGCGATCGGGCATTCGTGGGAAAGCTGCCCCTCACGTCACACAGAGAGTTCAGGCCACGCGGAAATGGAAAGTGCACGCCACCGAATCGGAGTGGGAGGGTGGGAGACACATCGGGCGATCTAAGCGCCGGGGTCCCGACGTGCACGGCCCAGAACCGGGCGGAGTGCGAAGCGGAGTGGCGGCGACCCAACTTGCGGCGTGGTCTGCGGCGGCGGCAGCGCGGGGGGGCGCATGGACCGCTGGCTGCGCGACCAGGCGGCGTCGTATCCGCACCCGGACCGGGTCTGTCTCGACGTCGAGGCCGCCCTCGCCCGCTTCCCCGCGCTCCGCCCCAAGTCCGACGTGTACAGTCCGTGCAGTCTCTCTCCCCCGTGTCCGTGCGCCGACGAGAGCCGCTCACTGTCCCCCACAGCCTACGACGACGGCCGTGCGCAGCTCCTCCTCTGTCTCCACGGCCTCCTCCCCATCTCCTTCCGTGGCCACCCCTACAACATCCCCATCGCGGTCTGGCTCGCGCGCGACTACCCCAAATCCCCTCCCATCGCCTACGTCGTGCCCACCCCCGCCCTCCTCGTCCGCCCGAGCAGGCACGTCGATCTCAGCGGCAGATGCACGATCGACTACACGCGCGACTGGATCAGAAAGCCCGAGGTCCGTCTCTCCTCCTCTCCTCCCCTCCGTCTGGCGCTCACAGCGACTCCAAGCCCTGCAGTCTCGCGGCCCTCCTCCAGGCGATGCAGGACCACTTTTCCCGTGCCCCCCCGCTCTACGCCAAACCAAACTCGGACGACCCGCCAGCCCCGCACCCACTCCCCTTGTCCCCCCCACCGTCCCGCCACGATGATCGCCCTGCATTGCCACCCAAGCCCATCTCATCTCAGATGCCCCCACGCCCTGTCCCGACATCACCCACCCTTCCTTATCCACAGGTACGCCCGTGTCTCCCTCGTTCCCCCGTCTCCCCCCCCCCCCCTCATTCATCTCCCCATCATCTAGACTGACCTCTACAATCGCCCCCCGCCCCCCCTTCCCCAGCAGCCACGTGTCCCTCTCAGTCTGCCCCAGCATCACCCATCATCCCTTCCTCGACAGGGCTCGGACGGAAATGCCTCGCGATCATCCATCGAACAGTCTAGAGACCCGTCCTCTCCCACAACAACAGCTAATTACCGCACGCCAGTGCCCCCGGACGCCCTGCCAGCCGTCCCCTTTCCAAATACACAATCTCCGCCGGCCCATGCTCGACCCCCACTTCCTCCTTCGTCCTTGACCCAGCCCATCCCCCACCCACCTCAGCCGCCACCTCTTCTGTTTCCTCCACCGGCTATACAAAACAGCCCTCCCCCCAACCTGCTCGACGATGAATCCCCTGCGCCACAGCCTCCTCCAGCTCTGGCACCGCCACGCCCCCCAAATCCAGAATTGCTCCAGTTGCATGCCCAGGTTCATGACAAGATACGATCAGAGTTCTCTTCCTTATCCAGCCTCATTTCCTTGGAAAACGATCGGCTGCGTGTTCAGCAGACAGATCTTCTCGCCGGCGAACCGGCCATCCGTGATGAGATGGCGCGACTGGAAGCTGTCAAGGTCGTTTGCCAAACCGTCGCAGCACGATTGCGGAGCACCGTCGAACATGCCGATCGCAACCTGGCCGACTTGCGCCGCAAGGGTGACCCTGAAGTAGACGAGCTAGTCTGTTCCACGAGCATCGTCCACAACCAGCACGTATTCGTTCTCGCAGCGCGTCCGTGCCTAGTCGTTGCTGACCGACGTCGCCCCTTTCAGGTTGATCAATCTGGTCGCAGAAGACAATGCGATCGAAGACACCACCTACCATCTGCATAGGGCCTTGAACGCTGGGCGCATCGACCTAGAACGCTTTTTGAGGGTGAGGGCCATTCTTATGGGTCACACACATCCATCTCATTCCGTCGCTCAGACGACGCGCGTGCTCGCAGAAGAGCAGTTCATGAAAAGGGCGCTCATTGAGAAGATCGGAGCGGGGATTCCGATGGGAATGAGCCTGCCCTATTCCTAGTCACATATTCGGGGTAGCAACGAGACAGGACAAGATCCAGATAGTCTAGACTGGATCTAATGGGGTGCTCGGCGACGTAGTTGCCAAATCTGCCATGTTCTGGACCGTGCCAACCATAAGTCGAGCTCGACTGTAACTGGGGTGACCTCGCAGACTGGGCGGCGCAGTGCTGCGGTCTGAGAACAGGATGCCTGTGATTGATTGGTGGCTGCGATGTGTACCTGGCCTGTCCCATTGGCGGAGACGGGCAGTGCCTTTGCAATTGTTCCAAGCCCGGATCCGGATCTTCCAACAAGGTTCCGACTGGGAAACATCCTTACGGCGCATCATCACTGTCGGTTCATCGAACCACCTTTATTATTGGCCGGTAGAAGTTGGCTATATGCAAACATGAATATTTCCAAGCACGACGGAATGACACACCAGGCCACAGCAACTAGATTGGGTCAAGGGGTTGTTGTCGCCCTGTATACGGACGTCCCCCTTCCCTTAGGCGCCAGGAAAAGCAGATCAGGCCGCCTGGCCGTCACCCTTTTCCGTCTCTCTCTGAGCCCCCTTCCGATACTCTGGCCCCCTTCCCGCCGTGCCCACCCATCTCCACACGCGGTGTTCATCACCTCCTTGTACCTCTCCCAGGTTGACCCTGACGTTCGCGTTACCCTCGACAACCCGTTCCACCTGGTCCCACAGCCTTTTTCTAGCGGATATTGAATGCTGCTCTTGCAAAATGAGATCACGTAGTTGAAGAGACGACAAATATGGCTCAGGTGCCGTCACCGGATCCGTGTGGTGCGCAAGCTCTTGATTACGCAACGTATCAAGTGCAATTTGCACAAGTTCCGCGACACGCTTGTTCTCTATTTGGCGTTGGGCGCGCGTCCGTCTCAAGGCATACAGTACGCATGCACTGGCAAACAATACTGGATGGCGGCGTCAGCACCCAACGGCAAGCATGTAGCATATGGCATGGCATGATTACCGAAAACGGTCGCTCGCCATCGTAACCACACCTCTCGGAATTTCACTGTGAGCTTGCAATTCAGGGTTAAATTGGCAGTCTTGTGGGCCAGATAACGATGTCCTCTGCAAATTTGGCAATGTGACAATCGGGATCAGACAATTTGCGATCGCAGACTCACGACATGTCCTCCCCAAATACAACGCTACCCCACTCGACAAGTTGCTGCATGGCTTCGTTAAAGGTATCGTCAAAAGTGTCGACAAGGTGTGGCTGCACAACCAAAAATATCATTGACTGCTCTTCGGAGAACGACATCTGCACACACCGCCGTTTTCTTTTTCATCGTCTCTCGCAAAACTTGCACCTTCAAACCCCATTTTCTAGCTTCACCTCCTTCACTATCGGGTATCGTCACCTGAGCTTCCTCAGCGCCGGCACAAACTCTTCTCCCACGTTCCTGGCCAAGCAGGGCTTCGATCGCCTTCCCCAAGGCGCCAATATTCCGCTTTCGTTTCGGATCTTCAACACATTGAGGTGGGAATGCAACAGGACCCAATCCGGGTAACCCATCGGCCACCTCAGAAATGAAGTTCCAGACTAGTTCGACAGGAGTTGGCGGAGCGGTTCCGAAAGGTGACAACAACGCAAGAATGGGGTGCGGACGAAGTATATACCCGCTATTGCACGCTATCGTGTGGTGACTACACGATGCATATTCTGGACATGGCGTGCATGCGGATGGGTGTGGTAAGGGGATCAACGAAAGAGGCGAGCACGTTATTCCATCTTTGGCAGTGATTGCATTGAGGACTTCTGACGGTATATCCAGCAGGGTCCGATTCGGTCGAATACATGGTTCTATTGCAGAAACATATTCCTGCAAAGCTCGACTGCTATTCGACCCCGCGTCGCAAAAACCGATTGGCGCAGATTCTCTCTTGTACTTGATGACAATGCTTGAAGAAACAAGGAAGCCTACTGCATATAGAAATGTCAGTAGATAAGACCTCGATCTCATACGAGCCTTGTGATGGTCGACAGTGACACTCCGAATCCGCTGAGGGGCCAATGTTACCCGCTCGTTAGGTTCCACTTTCTTAGCCCCGTCTTTCGTGACATTCACTGCCGGCGCTGCAGAGTCGAAAGCGCGACCCGTGGTTTCTGAGTCCACCTCTGGAATGGGAGACTGTGGCGACTGTTCTGGTGCTAATGATGGACTAGAGGGATGGCTTAAGGAGGTAGTAAACATCGTTCCCTTTCCAGGAGATGACCACAGGGGTGGATGGCGTGGTATGTTCGACGGGAGCTGTGGCTCAAACTTGGACTGAGGAGGTGACCACCGAGGCGACGGGAAAATCGGTGCTTTGATTGGAGATGATGGAGGCGAGAGTTGCGGAGGTGCTGACATAGAATGACGAGACTTCTTGTGAGTAGCACTTTTACGAGATGTCCTACGAACGAGATTTGGTCGGGTTGGCGATGAAGACTCGGCGCCAGACTGGAAGATGTTGTTGTCTTCCCAGCCGCTATCATCTGCCAACTGTGAACAACAAATTTCACTCATGAGTTGCACCATAGTGAAGGCATGTGCATACTGATGTTCGGCGTGCTTGGGGGGAATCCTGGGACTTGCGCATCAGTTTTCATTTAGCGAGAAACAGTACCAAGTAGTCTTCACCTCCTTTTTTCTCGCGAATTTCCGTATCGGTATTTCTTCTTCTTCGCTTTCTTCTACGAGGGTAGGAACATATACACGAGCCTTCGTGCTTTGGGTCCTGCCGCCCAAGTCTGGTTGAGCGGATGAACGACGGCGTTTTGGCTAACCACGAGCGTCAGCACGAAAGGGGGGACAAGTCCTTCGTGAGCTTACCGGTTCTGGTCTTTGCAAGAGTTCATCGTCTTCTGGGGCACGGGAAAGTCGCCGCGAGGATCGTCTAGTTACCTGGGGCATGTTGAGCCACAGCTATTAGGGACAGAAATTGGCCACCTTCGCGTCTGCACTGAGTGGTCGACCAGTCAGGCCGTCTGTAATGCCAACATTGCTGGCCAGACTATTCTCCCTTTTGAGCCTTTCTCTCCGAAAATTTGCAGCCTTTGGTTTGATTTCGTCTAGGAATGATTGTACGAGTTTGGCTTTCGTATGTGGAGTGGGGTAGCGGATCTGGTGGTGGGTGAGCACCCCCAACAGCTGAGACACAGTTAGAGTGTTCGGGTCAAAGTCATTGTCAAGGTAGTCTCCCTGGCTGATGACTTGCGTTGCGGTCAATGATCTCGACATCGTGGCCAACGTCAAGGAGGCTGAACGGGCGTTGGGCGGGACGTTTACTCGTTGTCATCAGATCACGTGAACACTGTTATTACGTAACACACATCGCACACACTGGTGTAGAAATCTTACAGTACGATAGTCACAGTCATGGCTGCCCTATTCAAAATGTTGACGCCAAATACCCTCAGGACTTGTTGTTGTGGCTGGAACTAAAAGACGCCTGATCTCATCTCATGCTATTCTGTCCGAGACATTCCCATGAGGTAGCAGTTGTCCGGATGACGATAAATGTGTGCATTCGAAGGGGCACATCGACCAGAAAAGATACAAAATATACACATTTCACGAGCCTGGACCCGCAGTCCAAGATCATTTCATGGGGAAAACTTTGGCTGGAGTAGTCCCGACGGTCCGAACCACTTGCCACCGATCTAATGCAATTCATGAAGGTCGTATTAGAAGCCAAATCGACGGAGAGTGACCATGAGGCTTACCATGTAATTCCAGTATGCCCACGGAAACAGGTCCTGGGAATCGCACGATCAGCTCAGATATACTATCTCAGCATATACCAACTATACGCACCTTCTTCAGGTGGTAGAAGAGTCTAGATGGACAGATGATCAACATCATATAGCGACGAACCAAACCACCACGGCTGACCTTCGTGGTTGTGTCTGGTCACCAAGAAAACCGGAAAATGTTTCTTTCGGTTCCAATCCATACTTGAATTCAGCCAACATCAATTCGCCATATCCCGTAAGGAGCTGCAGTGGGGTTCAGAATGACGACGCACATCCTAATCATACAGTACGGACCGGACAACTCGTGTAACCGTCGTATCTCGCACTGCCAGGTTTCCCGCTGTCGATCACAGAAAACAGGTTCTCTGTGAGTACAGGGACCTGTGACGTGATAGCCGCTGCTGTCTTGCTGGTTGGTAAGGAAGAACAATCCCCTACAGCAAAGATGTTGCCGAATTCGGGCTTTACATGCTGAAGCGTCGCAGGATTAACTTCTACCCATCCTGCAGTGTCAGCAACAGAAGAATTTTTGATGAAATCCAAGGGTCCCATCGGCGGCGTCGCGTGTAACAGCGAGTATTCGCGATCAACGCTGGTGCCATCAGCCTTTTTGAAGATCGCCTTGCGATTTGGCACATCAACCGCAACAAGGTTGTGTCCGAATGCGGCACTAATTCCCCTCTTGAGTCGCAGAGCGTCCAACGCATCCGAATACTTCTTCACGCTGAACATTGATGGCATTCCCGTCATAAATGCGATGTTGATGTCGTTCCCCCTGCCAGATTTTCTATATCGATCCCAAGCCATCCACATTATCTTCTGAGGAGCTGAGAGTTATTTCAGTAAGAAGCATATCACTCCTCGGAAATCCTGTTACCTCCAGCACATTTGATAACGCCTGCTGGCTGCGTGAAGATCGCATTCCCAGATCGCAAAGAATTGATGTTTTGCCAAGCTTTGTCACATGTATCGAATGAGTAGATGGATGACACGCCAGATGCGGGATCAGTGAGCGCCTGAGGTAAGCCTGCAATAGCGTCCCAGTTGATCTTCAGGCCGGCAGCGATGACCAGCGCTTCATACATTATCAAACGACCTGCTGAAGTTGTCACAGACGACGTCGTAGGAGAAAGAGCGGCCACGTTTTCTTTGACGTGTGTGATGTGAGGAGGGAATAGGGAAGCAAGGGGGCGTCTAAACTCATACTTGGAGCGGAGCCCCGCACCCACGAGGGTCCTTGAAACGATGAGAGGTGGTCTATCGCAGGTAAGGGAATAACTTACCAACCCGGCTAAGGGGTAAGAAAAGAATAAGGTGGTGAGCTTGAACAGTGGAAGCCAGTCTCACGCAACTTACTTGGTAGTAGTGGAACTGGGCCTCGTCAAGAACAACAATATCGCCGTGGTTCAAAGATTTACCCGCCGCCAAAAACCGGTTGTAGATCTGATTTGCTACAGATAAGCCCCCAGAACCTAGATGTCTTAGATTATATGTTCCGCGAGTGGATCAAGACCTACCTCCACCAATGACGACGATCTTGAATTTATCCTTGACAGCTGAACTTGCGAATCGGACATTCCGAGCTGCGAGGCGAACAGATGTGTGGGCAG
This sequence comes from Tylopilus cervinicoccineus, assembly GCA_038094635.1. Lineage (NCBI taxonomy): Eukaryota > Fungi > Basidiomycota > Agaricomycetes > Boletales > Boletaceae > Tylopilus > Tylopilus cervinicoccineus. Next base: position 209,930 of record JBBPUK010000009.1, on the reverse strand, counting down.
TGAACATTTATGATTGGAAAGGCAGAAAAAACGGAGAGGAGATATGAGCCGTCCACCATTCTCTGGATTGAGCACGTGGTAATCTTAATCGCAAGAATGGCGAAATCTCTGGGTCCACCGTGGGATGCGTCGTCGGACTCGAGGTCGTCGGCTCGAGAACTTGGCCACCGCACGGAGTCCGCAAGTGTGATTGCCTCTGATCTGCAGCCGCAGAGGGCGCCAGGTCTTGGAATATTCGGCGCTCGCTCGTACAGACAAGGCCGGTTGTTGGCAAGATTACTGGCCGAAGATCCATAGTTGGTGGTCTCAGTGACGAACCCCGAGCAGAGAGTGGCGGGAATGCAGATAGTAGTCGAGTGTCGTCCCCAGTAACCGTGGTCGGTTTCAATGCATGGACGGAGTCTGACGGATCGATGGGGGTGTCGGTGTATATCCAAATGGCACGCGGTCACGTATGTACTGTAACATCCCGCTTTCCTACTACTACTACTACTACCACCAGGTGTCCTACCACACAGCATCTATCCAGTCTCGACGTCTTAGCGAACTATCTGTTGGGACGAGAATGGCTCAACCGGGACAGGACGCCAAGTTCTTCCAACGTGGAAAAATCGAGGTACGTCAGTTGATTGGGGTACCGTGATCACAATAGGACTGCTTTTACCCAGGAATTCCGCGCAGAGCTTCAGGCTGCAGAAGCAAAGGACAAGAAGTTCCAGAAACGAAGGACAGTTCTCAAGAAGATCGTTGCAAACATAACCATGGGTAACGACAGTGTGTGGATCGTTGAATGCACGCATATCGCCTCCAACGCGCTCATTCACCAGTGTCGCCACTCTTTCATGACGTTGTTCAATGTATCGGGACTCCTCTTCTTGAAATCAAAAAAAGTAAGTTCGACCATCCCAATGTCCAATTCCGCCGAGAAGTCATCCGCGCTGCAGTGGTCTACCTGTACCTGGTCAGCTACGGTCGTTCCAAACCAGAGCAAATCCAGATCGTTATCCCGAGCTTTCTACAGGTACGTGTGTGTTCGTAGAATAGTCAAAACCCAGGCCCATGATTCACCTCTAGGACTGTAACGACCGCAACCCCCTCATCCGGGCACTCGCCATACGGACAATGGCCTACATACCCATCCCCGTAGTAACAGAAGCACTGGGTGAACAGCTACGACATTGCATCAAGGATCGCGACCCTTATGTACGCAAGACGGCTGCAATCTGCGTCGCGAAACTTTATGCTGCCGATCCCAGGAAAGCAGAACGGGCAGGATTCGTTGAAATGCTCAGAGATATGATGCTCGACATCAATGCAACAGTTGTCGCCAACGCCGTAGCAGCACTCTCGGAGATTGGAGATCGTCAAGATGGTGTCATTTTCCGCCTGAACTTGCCCATAGCTAACAAACTCATCGCTGCACTGGGCGAGAGTTCTGAGTGAGTTTGCTCACATTGCCTTCAATGTTTTGCTAATCTGAGGTCAAGGTGGGGGCAGATATACATACTAGATTCTTTGCTGCGTTATGTCCCGGAACAGCACGCCGATGCGGAAATGATGGCAGAAAGAGTGATTATGCAACTGCAGCACGCTAACTCCGCTGTAGTCTTGACTACCATCAAGGTTCTACTGTACCTCATGAACTACATGGAAAATCGGAAACTCATCGACCACATCTGCAAGAAGATGGGCCCGCCATTGGGTAACGCGGTGGCTCTTTCAGGGTTTTCAGGACTGATGGTCATTTCTATAGTCACGTTGCTGTCTTCTGGTCCTGAGGTTCAATATGTCGCACTTCGCAACATCTTACTCATCATCCAACGGCGACCCACCGTCCTGAAGAATGACGTCAAGGTTTTCTTCTGCAAGTATAACGATCCGATATATGTCAAACTGGCAAAACTGGAGATCATGTACCGGTTAGCACGTGAAGAGAATGCAAGAGAAGTATTGGCAGAGCTTGAAGAGTAGGTATCATTAGTCCCAGTGGTAAAATCTTTAATGGTGGACTATAGGTACGCGTCAGAGGTGGATATCGACTTTGTCCGCAAAGCTGTCCGGTCGATAGGTCGGTTGGCCATCAAGGTCGAGGCAGCAGCGGATATGTGTATCCAATCTCTTCTTACTTTGATTGAGACTAAAGTCACGTATGTTGTTCAAGAGGCCGTTATTGTGACCAAAGATATTTTCAGGCGTTACCCCGGCAGATATGAGGGCATCATCCCGACATTATGCGAGAACCTCGATGTCCTGGAGGAATCTGAGGCCAAGGCAGCTATGGTGTGGATACTGGGTCAGTTTTCAGACCGGATCGATAACGTCGACGAATTTCTGGATGACCTAGTGTATAAATTTCTGGAGGAGACCGTCGAAGTACGTGGTTGACTTCTAAAACGCCATATTAGTGTGGTTGAACGTCTTCAGGTTCAACTTGCACTTCTGACCGCTGTGGTCAAGTTCTTTGTTTACAAGTCCTCTTCGGAAACTGCGAAAGCTTTGGTTCACAAGGTTTTGAAGTGGGCTACCGAAGAAATAGACAATCCCGACCTGCGGGATCGAGGATTCATGTACTGGAGAATGCTTGCAATGAACCCTACAATCGCTGCCGAAATTGTCCTCGCAGAGAAACCTCCTATCACGACTGATTCAGACCGAATGGACCGTGGTGCGCTAGATCAACTACTATTGCACACTGGAACACTTGGTAGCATCTATCACAAAAACCCAGAGGTCAGCTCACGTGCATAGGCCATTCACTGTTGTCTGACATGTGGTGCAGACTTTTATTCGAAATGCAGCTGGAAGAGCATTAGTAGACAGCCCTGCACTCAATGCTAACTCCAGAGCAGTCCTTATTCCCCTCGCACGCCCGCAACTTCCAACCACCGCCGTTGTAGTCACCGGTCCTGGCCCGATTGAACCGCATACCCGCGAGCAGCTCCCCGATGGCTCAGCTGATGCGCCAAAATTAGAGCCCAATGCGCCGTCGCAGAGCATTGGCCTGCTAGGAGATGATAGTCCACCTATGGCGAAAGGCCATGATGGGGACGATGCAGAAGCCGGTGTTGATGAGAACGCCGACGATGATGATATTGGTACTAATCCAATCGCGGATCCATACGCAAACTTAGATGGCGCATTTGGAGGGTATTTCGCGGACCAGCCTCAACCCATGGTCGGACGTCAGAGAGGTAACAATGACTTGGATGACCCTTTGATATAATCGACCTTGTTGTACAGGGAGTGGCACAAAGATACATCCTTTATGTCGGTCCTGTATGTTAGTCTGCTCCAAACAACAGCTCTGAGGTTTGTATGGTATGTAACATACAGGTAAACCGCAAGTTAAAGAAAGGCAAGGGGTGTAAAAGAGTCCACTGCATGGGCTATTGATACATGTAGCTAGGCGTCGATATTTGCTGAGTAGACTAAGAATTCGTATAAAAGGGCCATTCCGGGTCGCATATGACTCAAATCAGCTGAGTATCAGATGTATTTTGTCTGCGACAGCCGCGAGGGCGTTCTTGGGTCGTAGAGAATTGTAGTGCTGGGACTACAGGTTGGAAAGAGTAGCACAAAATTTTTGAGAACTACCCACCTCTCCTAAACCATACATACGACGATGGAAGCTGATGCGAACAGTCTTCACGTCCCGTGCAAGCTTATCACGCAAATTACCGTCGGGAGTATGGGTCACTACGGATGGTGTACCCGCTTGTATGACCTGGATTGGTACATTGTACACCCGACTAAGTGCCAGGATCTCCGGTTCTCCACCCCATGTGGCAGTATCTCTGATGGCCAAACAGTATTGTTCGAACCGGCGTGCATCCATGAGACCGTTGTTCTCGGTTGCCCCAACACCGTCTTCTCCCGATATTGATGGCAGGAAAGGAAGGAAGTCATCCGGATGTTGGGACATATAGCTCGAGGCCGAGGCACGGAGTGTTGCATAATTTGCATCGTTTGCCGGCAGGATATTAAGCAGAGCAAGCTGGTCAGCAACTGCAGAGAAGAGACAGTGACCGTCCGGATTTATCTGTGAGGAGCAGATCTCGCCTTTTGATCGGAGGAAGACTAGCACGAGGTACCGACCTCGTGAATTTGCACGGCGAGCTCATCGCACGTCCGTTTTATGGATGCAGCCTCCAACTTTATCTCGCGGTCGACTCGGGCGTCTGCGTCAGGATTTGAAGGTGCAAAGTTCTGAGCTAATGCAGCCGCTTTTCGAGCCTGTGCAGGACTTGAAATGAACTGAGGCTTGCATAGCGTTCCGCGCCGGACTCACCTGTCTTGTCAGATGTCGCACCTTGGAGTTCTGTTTCCTTGATGCAGATTCGACCCTTTCCTCGGTCTTGTTCATAGGAGGTTCTGCAACCAGTTCTGGTTGGGATTGTTTGGCCCTGGAGTCGAGCTCGGCGAACAGATCATCCACCAAATCATCGTTATGAACGGGTGGAGGCAAGGGGCCTGTCGGGGTAGCCGATGTAGACTTCTTTGACCTGTTTCGCTTTGAGCTGGGCATTTTTCTGGACAACCAGGAGTGTTGTGGCTATACACGACTAGCAAGGACAATATTGTTGTGTTTGCTAGATAGCCATTACCGATCATGGCAGGCGGCTTGTTCGTGAGCTCGACGAACGTCCCTCACCACTACTCATCGACCGAGGGCCAGCGAACAGTCCATCTCTCCGATATATCGACACCGTACCAATAGCCCTGACCTGGATGGAGAACGCATCCAAATTGAGCTCGCTCTTGATCGAGCTCTCATCTCACCCCAGTGAAGAACGGTGGCTCAGCGTCGAGCTTGCCTGCAGACATCTCGCAAATTTACTGCGTATCAGAAATGGACCAGGTCAGCAGCACATCCTGCTACATCGAATCCATGATATCGACACCATCCAACAGAGGATAATCACACAACTCTGGGTGCAACCGCCTTGCCACAGGACCTCACCTCTCTCCTGTCCAAAGCGCTCGACGGGTCATCAATTCCAAATGATGCTCGTGCTACCACTGTTCTTGAAATCCTCCGTGTCAGCGCTAACCTATGTGTCGAACATGGTGGGCACAGCTAATGCTTCGGAAACACGTGTGCCATACCCATCGTATTCATGTTTTGCTCAGACCAAAATAGAGGACAACTGTTGGAGGCTGGTTTTCCCCAAGCAACCGTATCTCTACTTGAAGGTTATGCAGAGCATCTACCAGCCCAACCGCAAGTCAATCCTCTACCGCTGTCCATCTCGCACCTACAGGTCATCAAGACCGCCGTTGGTTTTCTCCTAAATTCATCTCTCGGCTATGGTGTGTCTGCATGGTTCACAAATGCGACCCACACCGACATTCACTTCGTACATAGAATCAGTCAAGTGTCGCCTCACGTCTCTTGAAGTCGCCATGACGCTCGTGCGGTTATCTTCTGCGATATACCCCGTCGGTGCCTGGATGAGGGATGCAACAAGCCTGTTCCCGCTGGCGTCGTCTGGACTGAATGGAATTTCAGAGCACGTGGCGGAGTCTTGGACTCTTCGTACCGGGCTTTCCAACTGGACTTGGAGGCTTATCACTGAACTCAGGGATGATGGTCAGTTCCTCCAACTTACTGACCCTCGCGCCTGATCCTACCACAGCACACCCACTCTTTGATACCGATGTCCTCCCTTTCCTCATACAGCCACTAATCGCTTTCACACCGCCATTGCTAACTGCCCCACCTCCCCCGGATTTTGCGCAACCCTCACGGCTCAGAACAGCCTTGCTGCATGCCGATTTCGATCTGCTCTCAGATGCTTGTTCTCACCTTGAATCCCTCGCACTAGATGTCGAGGACATTCGACTGTCCCTAGCTCGTGGGTTTGTATTCCCGGCAGAGCATCAGAACATCCCATGCCTGTCTGTGATGCTAAACTTCATTGAGCAAGGAAGCTATGCACCCCTCTGGTATGTACAACATGAAACCGGTCTGGACGATAGTGAGGTTCGGAGTCAAGAAAAAGCATTTGATGACTGTAAGGCGGCTATAATCAAAGCAGTGGTAGAGGTCTCTGGAGAAGAAAAAAACGTGGACGTACTTTGTGATGACTCGGAAGAAATACATCCCGGTGGCAGATTCGTTTGCCGCATGGTCAATTGGATCCGCTCTTTTGTTTCTACAGGCAGCCATGGAAACCTCAGGGATGACATCGCAATATGTGCAACTCTTGCCCTCGGAAACTTAACGAGAAAAGGTGATCATATCATGATGAGGTGCTTCTGCTTGGATCCACGATTGATCGTTTAATATCTACAGAATTCCACGCTACCTTACTACTGTCCCCGCCACACAACATTGCTCATTTACTGTCCTCGGAATTCTTGCTCGCGCCGGCGACGGATCTCAAGTTGAAACATGGGGTGATCGGCTTGCTAAAGCATCTTTCTCAAACATCTGTTCAATCTGTTTCAAACCGTATAGCTCTGAGCAACGCTGGAGTGATCGAGCGTATTGTGGCAAGCGGTGTTTGGGACGACCGCGGTGATGTCATGGCGGACATCGTGCAGGTCAATGCCATTGGCGTCGTGAAACATCTCTGTAACAACAGTAGTAAGCTAAGTTTCCTGATACCCAACTCGTCGTCTGCTAATGATACACCCTTGCCCAGTCGACAATTCGTTCGCCGTCATGTTGTCCCCGGATGACACAACCGCCGCGCCAACAGGACTCTCACAACTTCTAGCCTTGATCAAGCGATCTGACACGGTCGCTATCAAGAGCGAAGGGACACGTGTCATCGTCAATCTCATCAAATCACTCTGGTCCAGTGATCCCACGATTGAACAACGGAGCGCAGAAGAAAATCAGACGAGACAACAGAAAAGAGAACGAGCAATACAGACGCTTGTCACACCACCATGTACTGATGCTCTTGCCGCGCTCATTGGTAGAAGTGCAAAATATCCGATTCTCGTCAATGAGGCTGTCGTTGCTCTCAGCCTCCTGAGCACCCACCGGGATGGGAGTACGTTCGTACGGCCGATATACATTGTCATTGTGCTCACTTATGTTAGGCTACTTGGTCTTGCACACCCTTTTGGCAAACCTCCCAGATGAGGTAACCCCTCTAGGCCCAGGTTCCGCAGCAATGTCAACAGTAGCGTTGACCAACAGCGACACAGACTCTCCGATCATCACTTCTCCCCCCGCGCGCAATCGTGCTCCTCTTCAGAAACGTACCGTCGACCGTCTGTTGAATATCCTTCGCGGCGACGGCGCTTCCAGCCCAAGACAATCAGAATTGGTCTCGTATCCTGTCGAACTTCGCATAAACATCTGTGGGTTACTCGGACAGTTGGGGAAGCGAACAACGGGAGAAGAACTCGAAGTGGTCAAGGATAACGCTATGTCGATCCTGGAGGACCTGTCAAGACAAAACTTTAGCACGGGCAAAGAGAATATGCTAGCAACTGCAGCAAAGAAAACCCTTGATCTGTGGACGTGAGAGGACATATATAGGTGGAGACGGATGTGGCTCTAGTGTAGTACATACTAAAGTTGTATAAACTGACAGAGTGATAGATGCGGACTTCAACGTGTTATCAAGATGGATGTGACCGGCTATATACCGGCAAAGTAGTGATCCGAGCGCGTGGATTGTGCGCTGGCGGTATTTGCGGTTTCAGTTTCTACGTGGCCATTCATCTCATCCATCATGGGGTTGAGTAACGTTCAGGTCAACGTCTCTCACGGAATTGCAACTATCACGCTCAACGAACCCCAACGACTGAATGCATTGTCGGCTGAAGGTTCGCATTATCATTACTTTACGTACGTGTCAGTGCGCTGAGTATAGGTTAATCGTAGACTACGATGACTTCGCGAACTCACTGAGAGAGATTGACAATCGTGACGACGTTATAGTCACAGTATGGCAAGGTGAGTTACGCTGACGAGTTCGAGGACCGCTCTAGTCTGTCTGTCTGATGTTCGAGTGCCTTAGCCCGCGGGAATTGGTTTTGCGCGTGAGCGACTGTCGCTTATTGTTCCAGTTCCCCATCGCCAACACACCCTGACTTTGCAGAGGGACTAATGTGAAGGACTCGAAACATGTCGAGCCAACGGTTCGGGACCAGCTTCGTGCCCGAGTCATTTCAGCAAACACAGATTGTACGCGAGCGGTATGTTGCACTCTAGATAATCAAAGATTCAGATGTTCATTCGCTCTAGCTCAATACTCACAGCAAGGTCCTGGTCGCTGCTCTCAACGGACCTGTGATGGGTAAGCAGTCCTATAAGCTGAATCGAGCTGAACGCCTTACAAAGCCGTGTAGGGATTGCGGCTGGTAAGTCAAACCTCCTGATATCCGTTGATACCGATAATACAATGCACCTCGAGCATTCTTGGGCAACTTTGACTTCATCTATGCACTCCCTAATGCGTGGCTCTATGTTGGGTTCCCCTTCGTTGGTGGGTCCTGGTTTGCAGTGTCTGCGTTCGACCAACATTGTTCCAAGGTCTGGTGACCGAGGGAGGAGCGAGCGTTGGTTTCATTAACCGCAGTAAGTCTACTTAGTATTCAATCCTTGCGCTTCCACTGGCCACCCGCAGTGGGCCTTGCCAAGGCAAATGAGGTACTCATGTTCAACAAGAAGAAAAGCGCTCAAGAACTGCTCGAATGTGGATTTATCAAGTATGATTGTGCCCTATTCACCCTGGCTGTTGACGATATGACATTCTTCGACAGTAAGATATTCCCATCTCAGCCTACCGAGCTATTTCATGCGGCAGTTCAAGAACACCTCCTTTCCGAGTTGGATGGCCTAGATCATTCATCCGTGCTTACTATCAAAGCGCTTCTCAAGGTGGCTCTGTCGGAGAGGAACAACCCCGATGCTGTTAACCTTCGGGAGAGCTACGCACAAGCGGAAAGATTTCTCACAGGAGTCCCCACTCTTCGTTTCGGAATGATCTCACGGAAAGAAATTAAACATAGACTGTGACACCTTTTTCTCGTCATTTGTTTTATTTCTGGACAGCCTTTACTCATACAGTGTAGAACCACTCCCTGACACAACCCAATTCTTTGACACACCTGGCGAAAAAGATAGTCTGCCATCTATGGTGTCCGATTGTAAATGGAGTCTTGTGTTTCCCCTCAAGCTAGATGAGAGTATTTTGAGGCATTGCATTGCAAGCATGTGTTTTATAACTTGATTTGTGATCAAAGTGTATCATCTAATTACTTCCAAATTTGCTACACACATAGCCAACACCTTGTGGATACTTTTTTGGGCCCCACTCGTGGTCTTGGACAAGTGAGAGGTGAAATGGTGCAGATGCGGGGAAAGTATGACATGTGGCAGTTCAGGATGACACGACTGCACTGTAAAAACGCATCAATACTGTATGCCGACGCGTTAAGACCATCCTCAATGCTAGGCGTGACATGTCACAAAGCGCCACACGGTCACACTGTGTCAAGCACTGTCAGTTCGCTACAATACCTAGGTGTGTTCATTTTGTTGATTGTGCACATACAGTAGTCGGAATTAGAGTGTGATGCACATAACAATTCCTGTAGAACTCTTGATCTACTTGTGTATCTCAATCGGTGGGTCGAGGAGTGGTTCTACACGGTATTCCAACCCACGTTGACTTTCACGCTCACGCTAGCAACTCTAGATGACATTGATATGCCAACAAGTCGTCCAAAGGAATCGAGGACACTCTGCACCGCAAGCTAGAGTCGCTATATGTTCGTGCATCGCTTGTCATGGGGTGACGGACGGCGATTTGAAACTAGGGAGTACCATTGCTGGCCTTCTCAACCGAGTTCTAAGACGACGCCGGGCTGTCTTGCCAGTGGGCGCCCCTTTCCTACTAGTTGTCGCCCCGAGGAAATGACAACCTGCTCGCCACACCACAATTTTTTTGCAGGGAAACACCAGTGCTTGCTATATACATTGCATGCAGTGAGTCATTCACTCCGATGGGGATTTCGCGTTTGTACTTATAAACCAGCTATGTGTGCGGAACTGGATGTAAGCCTACCAGCTTACCTAGGGACCTACGACTCGCATATATACTGCCCAGAATATTGAATGACACGTTCAGTATTGTTGCCTTTGGGATGGTCTGGACTGCTTACATTGGATCTCTGTATGCATGGCCTCATATCCTCACTGTCTGGTCTCATGGACTGACTCGGTCTTGGTGGAAACCCCTTGCACGACCACATCCCTTGACCATCGCATTACTTAGATCCGTCGGGACGGAGATCGTCGGCACCACAGCAGGAAAGATTGAGGCCCGAGAGGAACGTTCGTCATGCTATAAAGCGAACGTTCGTCGAGTGCCTGGCTTCCACGCCGGGACCGTTTTCGTGATGATCAGCACGAGTGAGGTGTGAGTCACGGAGAATATTTCTGACTCGAGCGTCTGATTGCACTAGAAGGCACTCTCCACGTTGCCAACGGTTCCCAGCCGCGCCCCCGCTCCCGCCGCAGTCCACGAGGTCGTTACGCGATCCTCCTGGGCGCTGCCAAGTCGGCATATCGCCCCACGCGCACTGCACGGCCTAGCTTTGGAAGGAAGGGCTGGTTGGACGTGCCATGGACATGCGCCACACTGACCGTGATTATCGTCCGCCTTTTGGATGTGGGTTACTGAAACCTGTTAGAGCTCGCGGCGCTGACTCGGATCAACGCCCGATGTGCATAAGACACGTTGCCATACAAGACACTGGGTGTGGTACTGCGGCTCTTGGCTTGCATTGGCCTGCACAGGAAACACCACGCTGTTCAAATGGGAGCGGTGGTGGTAGGAGCTGTTCGTGACGAGATTGATCGCAAATGCGTGGGTTGCTGTACGGCTCGGCTAGAAGGTGTATTTCCGCACGATTCTGACAAGGATGTCTTGGCAAGTGAAGACTGACGGGGAAGCACGGCGACCAAGGCTTTGTGGGGATTAATCATGCATGCCGATGGATCGGAAAGATGCTCAGCATCGCACGCACAGGATAGACAGACGAGGGTTACGAATCAAATCAAGCGTTGCACGTTCGTGATACATCAACTGGACCGAGTCATGATAAGTTAATAGTGAAACGTGGTACAAAGGGTGCGATGACGAGGAAGCAGAGAAAGTTGCCAGACTAGCGGTACAGATGCGAATGGAGAGTGGGTAGCGCGGCGACCACGGACATTAGAGAATTAAGGGTGATGGTAAGAGGGGACCATCGCAGCGTAGAGGGCGTGATCAGGTTTTCAGAGTGGCCACAGCCAACGTCCTGTTCGAGGTGGATGGGCGGGATGGGCGATTGGCAGTGTGGAGAGCGAGGAGGACCTCTGCATTGTCGTTGGTATTTAGCACGTCGCGTATGGACTTTTCAGCAAGCATGCACGTCTGGGGAAGCGGTAAGAAAAGCATGAGGAGCGGAGGGGGGACTGACTCTGCTGTAGCCGCCACGTTGGAGGGGGCGACGAGAGATGGCGATGGCATTGTGGATGCTGTCATACGCGTACCGTCGCCTGTGGCACTGCAGGGTGAGGGCAAGACGGGTGGCAACGAGGAAAGAGGACGGACAAGACGCTCTCGAGTTCGCTGCGGGAGCGCGGAAGGATGAACAGATCTGAGCCCAAGAGGTAGCGGTTGAATGCCTGGTAGGACGCGCAGCCGGCGACGAGGGTTTCGTCAAAGGAGGGGTGGTCCTGGTCCCAGGAGAACCAATTTTCGCTGTGGGATGGCGTGAGCACGCTGGGCTGGGTGTGGTAGCGGGACGTACGTGAGATGGGAGTGGGCAAGGGCTTCTGAGGTATGGGGTGCGAGGAAGCGGTCCATCGAGGGATGGCGTGATGAGATATCTCTCTATATATACTGCTGATTAGCGCCGCGTCGGCCGGGCGTTTGAGCAGATGAACGTTGGCTTGCCTTTTTGGGACTCGCACGTTCGCTGTGCTGCGTGTGAGCATTATTCCTTTTCTGGTCATGGCTGATAAACCCGGTCGGCACGTGATGCCGCACCAAGAGATGGCTGTTTCGCGCGTCGTCGTCCAGAGCGTGCTCGCCGTGGAGACAGCAGAGGTGCGTATATGCGCGTGGGTCTCCGTCTGCTCGTTCATCCTCGCGCCAGGGCGTGGGTGCACGCGTCCGGCGTTCCATCGGATCCATGGGCCTGCGCAACTTGACCCCCTTCTTGATGCTCGACCACTTCCACGTCTCCAAAGGCGCCGTGAGCCACCGCCCCTCCTCCTCCCTCCTCCCTCCAGTCGCCCAATCTCTCTCCACAGGGCTTCCCTGACCACCCCCATCGAGGCCAGGCCACCGTGACATACATGCTCCAAGGGTATGACCCCCTCCTCTGACGGCACAGCTGCCTTCTCCTACTCTGCACACAGATCGAGTCGTCACGAGGACTCTGCAGGCCATGCTGGAACTATCGAGACAGGTGGCGTCCAGTGGATGTGTGCCGTGCGTCGTCCGCTCTCTACCCTCTTCCCATACCATGTCCATCGCTCTTCCGCAGGGAAAGGGCATCATACATGCCGAGATGCCGGTGCACGCACCAGGCGTCCCCGAACCGAGGGGACTCCAACTCTGGATCGACTTGCCCAAGCAGGTATGCCCTGCCGCACCATGGCGCACGTCACGGGTCCACTTACGCCATCCCCCTACTAGTTCAAGATGGTGGTAAGTCTCCAGTCGTGGAACCCCGTCGCATCTTGCTTCCGGATCCTTCCAGGACCCTTCTTATCAAGAGCTTGGCCCTGCTGCGTGCGTGTATCGATGGCAACCTCCTCGTACCGCCCAGACTCATTTGAAATAGCATCCCGGTCGCATATCCCAATGGCCCCCAAGGTTCCGTCACCGTTCGGGTGCTTAGCGGGAAAAGTCATGGGGTCGAGTCACCTGTCCGTCCCCTCGGCGGCTGTTGGTACTTTCACGTATCAATGAAAATGTCTGGCGATTCCATATTCCAGGATATCCGTAGGTCGCTACTCCCGCATGATCCCAACACGGCTAATACATCCTTTTCAGCCTCCGGTTGGACGTCATTCATTTATCGTATGCGTTGCCCTTCCCACGACGTGTTGATCCTGATATCGCGCCATCAGTCTGGAACGGAAGTATTACCGTCGGAGACGATGCTTCTGTCAACGACAGCTTCCATACACTCGTCCTGTCCAACAAAGAAGGGGAGACGGGAGCAAGAATTACAGCAGTCAAGGAGGACACCGAGTTTGTCCTAGTATGACCCTTCCGCCGACGTCGTCTGTTTTCGCCTAATGAACATCCGTTAGGTTGCAGGTGAACCTCTCGACCAAACTGTCTTCCAGCACGGCCCATTTGTAATGACAACACGTGAAGAAGTACAGCAGACCCTGATCGACTGTAAATACCCACCGTTCCTTCACGTTCTGGATCTCGGTTGACATATCCAACTAGATCAAACCGGCAGGAATGGTTTTGAGAAGGCCCACACATGGCGAAGCAAGATAGCACACTAAACAAGACCCCTGTATGATAGACGCCGTCCTGATTACCTTGCCGATCAGACGTCTCACCACGAGAAACTACATCGTCTTTTTCAATACATTGTGTTTGCTTATTCTTGATCGTTCTCGTCCACATGCTTCATTTGTTCCCATACGTCCCCTTCATCCTCTTCGGTGTTTGCGTGTGTGTTTTCCATGGCATTCTCGTTCCAGACAACTACAGTGGGGATGGTAGTCATGTATACTTTGTCGAGAACCGTGCCCTTGGCTTCCTGTTGTTTTCCAACCTCGGTTGCGGGTGGAAATGTGCTATGAATGCGAGCAAAGCGGTCCAGAGACACGGATGCGAGGAACGACGGTGCTGCAGACAATGAATTCACGGCGCCGGATATCCCTAGCGAATTGTCGGTGTCAACAGAGATCCAGGACGCTGCAATGGGCGTATACCCTTGTATCCATAAACGATTCTGCCAGTGCGTAGATCAAGCGCGAAGAGATTCGTTCCTTGGTCTGATACGAATGCCTCGCTGCACACGAGGATCGCGTCACCGGAAAACGACAATGTCTGTTTGTCTACTCACTGTTCCACCAATCCAATTTCGACCGATTTGATCCCGCCTACCTTGCCAACACCTTTAAAGTCGCTGACAGGTCGTCGTCCGGAACGTGTGTCGTACCTGCGAAGATCGCCAAACCGGGTGCCGGCGAGTATTTGCGGTTGGTCCGATGTGCTCGATGGTGACATGTACGCGAGACAAGTATTATGAACCGGTTGACGCAGTCCTAGGTAGTCGTTTGCCACGTTCTTGGCACGCCAGACTTCGCCTGGAAACAAGGACTCTGCTCTTTTTCGTTTCTTGTGGCTTGGGGGACCGTCTGGCCGCGACTCGAAAGCACGTTCGGTATTCCAGACCGACACTTCGACCTCGTCACCACCGTAAGCAAAGGTTTCTTGGTCCGGCCCCAACCTCCACTCCATGAGCCGTGAGCAGAGCGCACCGAGCGTGTGCGTCGGACCAGTCCCATCACTCGTACAAGTCAGTCGAAGTGCACCATTAGAGGCACACGAGTACACGGTACTTTTCTCATGAGCAACTTTCTGACCTCCTTCTTTGTTATCACTTACTTTCGTGTCGACGCCAGACCAACAAAAGAATGTCCCTCATTGAACCTCGTCTCTTTCCACTCGTGAAGTCGCTCTAGATGATCTTCGCCGGCTAATGACGCGAGAGAGAGGGTGCCGTCTGCGTGTGCTGAAGCCAACTTGCCTTGGGCATTATTTGTTCCATTCGATTCATCGATGCGAGCGAGGCACGCACTAGAGTCGGACTACCAGCACTCCTGGTGAGGGCCAATCTTTGTATCCCTCGCTGGCGACCGGTCAAAGTACCGTCATGCAGGGTCTTCAGGAGGAGCTTGTTCGTTGGCGATGCGTCTGGGTCGTACGAGACGGATTTTACGCTGCCCAGCTCGTCGCCAGTCAGAAATCGAGGCATTTCTTTGTCGGCGTGACGTGACAAAGCGTGCCAGTCACCAGACCGTCCGCTCAACGGGTGCGAGGCTTGTCGCGACACCATGGATGGGCCCATGAAAGAGCTGGAAAGGCTCAGGACGTCGACAGAGAGCTCAGCAAAGGGGAAGACCCTCTCTGCAGAAAGCTCGCTAGACTCTCTACTCCAGTCCCTGTATGAGGTCAAGAGCAGAATCGAGGCCGGCACGGTCACTCAAGACACGTTCGCATTGTTGTCGCAGACGGTCGAGGCTAAAAAGAAGGAGATCGACGAGAAGCAGAAGGAGGTGTACAATGCGATTGCGAGACTCGGAAAGGCTCTGGACAAGGTCTGATGTCTGCTCGACCGTACAGTGCTCGTGCTCATCCCTGCCCAGAGATTCACGCAGCCTCTGCCCACCTACAACCCGCTCTTTACTTCTCATGTTGCCAAAGAGGCCCTCGATCGAACGATTGCCTTGCACTTCCTTCGTACTGGCCAGTTCTCCACAGCAGAGACCTTCATCGAAGTACGTCAACCATGCCCTTGCCTCACTGACCCACTGGCGAACAAGCGTATCCAGGAGTCTAGCGTTGGGATCCCTTCTGAACTACGTGGTCAGTTCGTGGAGCTTCACCGCATCATCACAGCACTCCGAAGACAGGACGTCGGCCCCGCGCTTGAGTGAGCATCCCGTCGCAAGGATCTCCTTGGTCGCAAGCTAATGTATACTGCCAGGTGGTCTAGGAAGAACCGCTCGTTCCTCCGTTCGCGTTCTTCTCCGTTGGAATTCTACCTCCACCGCTCTCAATACGTGCGATTACTCCTTTCTTCCGATCCAACTAATCCCATCCCCGCAATATCATACGCAAATGCGGCCCTGCGAGGCTTCTATCCGGAGCACGCATCCGAGTTTAAACGCCTCATGGCCTCCCTAGCTTATCTGCCCAAGCAAAAGCTAGAGCGCTCTCCATACGCAGATCTTGCATCTCCTTCACTCCACACGGACCTTGAGCCACTTTTTGCGAAAGAGTATTGTGCGAGTCTGGGAATGAGCCGACAGGTTCCTCTCCGAGTCGTCGGTGATATCGGCGGTGGCGGTGCGCTGGCAAGGATCGAAAAGGCGCGGACCGTGATGAAGGAGAAGAGGAGCGAGTGGAGCCAAAGCGACGAGCTTCCCGTATGCTGTTGGTCTGGACATGACTTTTTGATCATTGATGGCCTTGTCCCCATAGATTGAGATACCCCTTCCTCCAGAAAACCGTTACCACTCGATCTTTGCATGTCCTGTCTCAAAGGACCAGTCCACCGAACAGAATCCACCCATGATGATGACCTGTGGACACGTCATCACCAAGGACAGCTTACAGAAACTCAGCAAAGTGAATGGGTTTGTTTTCTCTTTTTTATTTATGTTATTGTCTCCGTAGTTGATACACTTCTGCAGACGCGTCAAATGTCCATATTGCCCAGCAGAATCGACGCAAGACAACGTTCTACCTGTATATTTCTAGTGTGGTCACCTCTGTATCCATCATGCTTGTACTGTAACACTTTGATTTTTATCATGCATGGGATCAACCCAACAGGCCTGATTTTGGTCTCACTGAGCCCCGAGTGCCAAGTGCAAGTTTAGGAGAGCCGGCCTACCATCATTGTCAAGGATTGTTCCCCGTGCTCATCTGTGGTCCGCACGACCGTGCCCTCGTCGATGCTCGGCGTGTTGACAACTTGACTTATCCGCTCTAATCTCTTGGCGTCCATACGATACCGTTTTGCGAGTGCCTCCAGTTCCGTGCTGTCCGTGACTGACTTTCTTCCCTCGAGGAGCCCCGTCAGGGAAGAAGCCAGCAGACGGTTCTGTGTCGACTGCTCGCTCGCGGCCACTGCTTCTGACCGCAGTCTGGAGCGATACATGTGCTGCGTGTCGCTCGCCTGTCAAATCGTTTTATTATTATTATTACCACAGGGTGAACCCAGGCTTACAGCTCGGACTGTTTGCACGTAGTGGTCGACCCGCACCGGGCCTAGTTGATGGAGTTTTCCCATGAAATGAGGATCCTTGGCGTCCTTCTCGACTGCTGTCCGAGCGTGTTACTACACACCAAGGGCGTACTAGGCGCTGCTGACCTTCATTTTTGCTGTCAAACGCCCGTGGTTTCTCAAATCGTTGGTGTGCCGGCTCTGCAGCGACAGCGCAAGGGACACGCAAGCCCGTGGGCAGGGCTGGTCTGCGGGCTGCTTTAGAAGAGGCGCTCCCCATGACAACAAGGCGGCAGGAAGTTGTGACGGTTTACACCAAACATTCGCAAGTCTGCAGTGATTTGTTGTCTAATACCTTGCGGCCATGTTTTACAGCCATCCACTATGTACTTATACATGGTCGCAAAAGTCGACCTAGCCTAGTGAAGAATAGAAAATGAGGATAGCAACATTCCAGCATTGGCCAAGATTCATAATTCTGTCCAGTTTGATGCCAAAAACGAACGTGAGGGAGTATCAGGGAAAGGGGTATCAATGAAAGGAATGATAGCGAGGGTGATTGGCAGCGACCTGGACTATAGTGTGGAGAAGGAGGATAATAGATAGACGACAGAAGGAATAATCTCATTCGATGCACAAACGGGGCAATGTCATAAACAGATTTCGTGGCAGACAAATCATTTTAATTGAATGTACCCATGTTAGTTGGCGGTGTCTGCTGGTATACTTGATACACAGCATATGGTGGATAGACCTGTGGAACAGTCTGGCCACTGTATGTGGCCTGGCCCATCCCAAGAACATTACTAGCCTGCGCAACACCAGGGGACTGAGGACCATACGGAATCGTCGAAATGGGGGTCTGTGTTATAGATGTTGCAACAGGCACGGTCCCGTTGCGTCGAACCGTTGTACGGGAGCTACCAATGTCTGGCGAACGAAGAGCAAATGGATTGAATGGGTCTGAGGACGGGGAGAACGCTGACGGGGGGTTGGAGGAGCGAGGGCGGGCAGGCGCATTACTCTGGCCGAATGAAGGATCAATCTGCAGTTGAGGTGGTCCAGACTGGGGGTTCTGACCGCCCATCTGCAACGCAGCCATCATAGAGGCGAGGCCTTGGTCATTGGATGGATATCCGGAGGGCAGGCCGGGAACACCAAAGGAATTGTGGGATTGTCCCTTTTTACCAGGCGGACCGTTGGTAGTGTACGTTGGCTGATAATTAGGAATGGGTAGGCCAACTTCCTCGATGAGACGACGGTATGCTTGAGTAGCGATCACTTTCAGCTCGATCAATACGCGCTTTGTGGCTTCAATGAAGTTTGGTTTATCGGATGGGTCAAGGAAGGGACTTGTCAGGATTTTGTGAACGACAGCAACACCATTCACTTGATCTCCCAGAACATCCGTTAGCACGTGGTCTCCAGGCGACGAGAACAATGCCTGTACAATTTGGCGCGATGCCTCAGGCTCGATCTTTTGGTTGACGATTCGAAGGACAGTAAGCGACGCTAGTTTGTGCGTGCAAAGATGTGAGAGGTGGGGGGTAAACCGTGGTGCGAGTAAACTGTATCGTGATGGGAACGAAGACGTGTCCAACAACCAGGTTAGTAACAACGCGCCGTTCGGGTTGGTGGCAAGGGGGATCGAATTGAGAATCACGGCAGTGGCAATGCGCCGTTGCTGACTGACGCTGATGTGAGGGCTCTCAAGACATGCCCTCATGCTTCTTGCTCCGAAACGGCCTTGCGCAATTTCCCACATACGATCAACCATAGCGTCGAAGATGAAGTCGTTCGCAGGGGTACCGAAGCGCAAGCAGCATCTGATAAATCATTCAAGGATAAAGGATATGAATCATTGATGGTGACATACTGCACGACATAATTCCCAAATTGATCGAGGAGTAGCGGAGGCGCGTAAGCCCTCAGATTTTGCACAATAAGTGCAACCTCCTCGGGGGTCTGCACACACTCGATAATCTTCTGCGCAGCCCACGTTCCGTTCTTATGGATTCCGATCATAGCCAAGTGAGGTGTGATTCGCTCCAACATTGCGAACCTTGGACCTGCAGAGCATTTTTCAAATAGTTTTTGAACAACCTGCGTGTCGCTTTCAGAGAAAATGCATGAAAGTGCTCAATACCATTGGTACCAACCGTGTTTCCAAGCCAATCGGAAGCCAAATCAACAATCTCACCATCGAGGAAGTCCCCTGCGACCTGGTCGGTTTCGTCGACAGACATCGTACCAGAATCGAGTCGTTTGCGGAGCTCGCGAAGTTTAGAAGCATCCCACCGCCTGTTGTTTGGTCTCTCAGAGACGAGGGGTATCGTGGTGTAGTACATCGTAGGAGGCCGGAATTCTGATAAAGGGATGAGAAGTAAGTTGCGAAAGGTACATAGATGACTAACCAGAAAGGGCTTGAATGTCTGTCTCTGCATCGGCACTTCCCTTGCTGAGCTCTCGCATGATCATTTGTTGTTCTGTCACGGAGGGGGTCCACCCAGCAGGTTTCGAAAGTCCGTCAGAAGCATAAGCTATGTTATGCATGCCCGAGCCAATCATGCTGAGCAGTAAGTTTGAACGGTAGTTCTCGACTGTTCCTCCGAGAACCTGTTGGTCAGCAGGGATCGTTGAAGCACCCTTGACACTCCGCAAGGCATGAATGGTTGCGCCGACACTCAGATCCCCGATACCCTGTACCGCGACGCTGGGGCTGTCATCTTGTGTACCGTTGCCTTCTTGACCATTCTTGACTGGTACCTTGGCAAACCCGATGCGGATGGCCCCAACATCACTACCGAGCACATCCCGGCCGTTCAATGCCTTTCTTGCGCGAACGGCATCATCGAGGCGCTCGAAATTGACTGTAAAAGTGTCAACACATACTCAGGCCCCACAGAAAAGGAACACTAACTAAATCCACAATTTTTGTGTGTCAGAACACGGGCAGATTCGATGGGCCCGTAGGGACTAAAGACATTGAGAATTGTGGCGGGTGTCGTGGTACTTGGAATGGAGCCGATCCACAACGCCCGAGTAGGAGTGGACTGTAGCTGAGCGTCCAAGCCCCCCAGGCCAGGACTGGCACTCTTACTCATGCTATTGGGTGAGGCTGCGCCAGAGCTTGTAATCGTAGTACCCTTTGCAGGTGCAACTGGAGCACTATCGGCTTTTCCAAATCCAATTCGTACTGTCTGTCCGTTCGGCATGCCAATGTTACCTCCAAGACGGTTCAAAACATCATCTTTTGCACGGATTGCATCCGCTTGATCAACAAAATTGACGAAGCCACACTCCTGCATCCAGCGGTAAGCGTTAATCACAAGAAAACGAACTAGGCTAACCTTCTCAGGCAACAACCTCAAACTCTCAATAGCACCGTAGGGAGCAAAAACGTGGATGAGCTGTTCACTGGTCACTGCACTATCCAGGTTGCCAATCCAAAGTGAGCGAGTGGGCGTCTGTATTTGTGAACTATTATTCGCCTCAGACTTCGGTGAGACAGCCCTTCCTTGGGAATTAGGGGCTGCGAGGTAAGCCGACGCACGGCTGACCTCACCGTTAGGGAAATGGACAGTAGACGAAGATGTGTTACGGGATGCTAGCTTCGTATCCGACTTGAGAATACTGGCGGGGGTGGCAAGGCTAGCAAGGCTGCCTGTAGTAGGGGGAAGGTCATTCAAGTATGGGGCCTGAACCTCACTTGTCGTAACACGACGTTGGAGAGAACGAGTCGGATCATCAAGAGTTCCAACGGAAATAGCACGCGGCCGTGAAGCCAGTGCACTACCAGGGGAGAGGTGATCAGTCTGCTTGAATCCTTTGGCAACGTAAGACGAGTGCAGAAGGCTCGCATCAGAGAGAGAGCCATCATACGAGCTGAGACGCTGACGCCCATACAGCTGCTGGGCCTCGTAATTTTCGAAGTATTCCTCGTCGTCTTCACCACTTGGCGTAGCCAACAACGAAGTGGCACCAGAAGATCGTGTTCGATATGGGTTAGACACAGTACTTGCACGCAAGCGAGGCGGGTTAGCCAAGTTTCCCGCAATAGCCGCTTGTGCCTGTGTACGCAACTCGGAAATCGTAGCTGCTGGGGGTGGACGGTGACTGTCATCCAAGCCGAGGTAATCAAGAGTGTGCACATCAAAATCATCAGCAGAATCCGCGGAGGTCACAGAGCGCAATTCATCCAGAACGGGAAATGAGGAACCAGAAGGATTTGTAGACGCTAACCAAGATGAAGAGAAGATGGAGGGTCCGAATGCGTTCGTCAAGCCCGAAGACGGCAGGGTAAGTGAACCAGACCTGAGGCGGCTGTTACGCTCGACAACACCTATGGGCATGCTGGATGTGGTAGCAGGAGGGACAGACGTTGCCGAATGACGGAGACCAGGACGTGGAGGCATGACGAGGCTAGGAGGGGTGTTAGCATTCTGCCGCTGTTGGACTTGTTCACTGAAGGACTCGGTAGAAGGTGTCGTACTGCCCAAGGTGCTGGAAGCGGCGGCAAATCTTTGGGCCGCCAGATGGACATCGGAAGGGAGTGTACCGGCCCTGGCTCTCCTGAAACCGGGAGGATAGGCGGACGCTGGAGCAATGTCACTATCACCCTGGGATGAGACGTTGGATGTCAAGTCATTGGGAGGAGATCCAGAGGGTGCAAGGGCACGCAGCGCAGGTGGCCTGTATCTCGCTGCTAAGCGTTCTTCGGCTTGGATCTCGCGGGCTCTGCGGTACCATCGTTACTACGCCGAGAAAGCCAAAGGGAAGCCAAAGAAGGGTGCCCACCTCTTTGCAAAGGCTGCGGAAGGTGCCGGGGGGGGAGTTTTGCCCGAGGAAACTCTTGAATAGGAGCCATTGTTGTCGGAGGCAGATAAAGACATTATAGGGCTTGTTTTCGTGTGGAATTAGAGATTACCGTTGGGTTGTGGATGGAGATTAACGTCCGTCCGACCGTCCGTTTTTTTTCGTGCAGTGGATGGGATAAAGCAAAACCCAGGCTGAGGAGCAGACGGATGGTTTTTGAGCGGCCGTGTCTGTTGTGCGGAAATTGACGGTGGAGACGTGTCAGAGGATTAGCTTGCGCAGGGCGGGGAATGCAGTAGAGCAAAGTGGCAAGGAAGCGAGCAAGATGGAAGACGTCCACCAAACAGTACGTTACGAGGCCTGGCGTACTTGGACCAGCGAAATACGGAGAACTAGTAAGATGGTAGAAATCTCGTGGTTGGGAACAAACCACGGACAAGAACTCCCAAGCGACCTTTTCACACTCCGCTGGCGACCTTGCTCGACGGCGTGCACTAAGCTGGCCCGTCTTACCTCCTCGGGTGCACTCGGCCAAGACGTCTTTCTGTTGTATTGTACGGGGCTTGTGCTACAAAAACAGCATTAAAACGACCCATGAGGGCCATGGAAAAAGGGATAGAATGCAGTACTGCTCAAAGCCGAGTGGGGATCATAGAATACTCGAGGTATATCGTCAAAAAGCATTTGATACAATTTCTAGCAGCGTGAACACGAATGAGCAATAGAACAAATTAAACAGCAACGTGGAAAACATTCAAGCACGGGCCAGGCAATAGTCGGCGGATCAAGAGTGTCGAGGACCCTTTGTTCTCGGTGGGGCAGCACGGGATCGTGCCGCAACTGCATCGGCAACCCTCCTCGAACGCCGCAATGGTCTCTCTCTCGCGGGATCATGCTTGGGCGCAGCGTCAGCTTTCTCCCCGCAGTCGGTCGCCCCAACCTCTGTTTCCCAGTCCGGATGGACACACAGAGTACGAAATATCTCTTGCTCTGTGGGACTGAGTGGCATTTCTGCCGAGGCAGTAGCCGCGTCAGTCGATATTGACGGGTGTAGGGCAGCTAGCGCAAGATTAACAGAGGGTGGAATGGCTAGCAATGGTTCTTCAACAAGCCCTGTCTCGAGAGAAGTTTCCCATAAATCTTCTTTCGCAGGCTTCCCATAGTCGCGTTGTGTCATATACAATGGATTCGCGGCTCTGGGCGAAGAGAGCGAGGTATTGAAGGGCGGCCCAAACTGATTTAGTAGCCTCCCTGATGTGCTCTTCTGGTAGAAATCCTGTAGAGCGGTAGGAAAACGCATGACCAGGTCATCAGAGAGAAAAATATTCTCTATTCCCCCTGGTAAACCATGGGCATACGAGCGAGCAACACTGAGAGGGGCCCAGATCCCATCGATGGTCAAGGAGGGGTGAGACACGGTAACGCATGCATGAGGAAGGGGTGATGGGGGGGACAAAGATAGGTGAACCAGGATTACACTGAGATTCACGAAATCGGTGTCTATGCGTCTCAAGAGAAGGCTCGCGCCGAGCATAGTCTGGTATACAGAGATGCCTAGAAACCTAGGGTCAACATTTCCGTCATGAATAAACTTGCACATTGCGTACCTTCAACTTGGGTTGCACAAATGTCAGGGGTGCATGGACGACACGTGCGAACAACCACAACATCTGAAGCCACCACAGACGAAGATTGCGGAGGGTAGACCATAGAATCGGCATGAAAAGTTGCCGTCTCTCTGGCAATGGTGCACGCCACATCTGCTTTCTCTTGCTCAGATTCGATGCATGGCGGACATGTGATATCATCTGGAGCAGGCTGTGAGCGCAGGTTGCAATTGGAGTGCATTCTTGCTCCATTAGCCCACCCATCCTCGAATTCACGTGGATGTACACTATCCGGGCCAAGCAACTCAGCATCTTGCCAAGTCAGTGCACAACCTCCTAAATGGATTCCATCTGGGAGCGATGGCGGAGATGGGGAAAGAGGTGAGTGGAAAGCGAAAGAACCTACGCCCAATTCCGAAATAGGGGAGGACGAGGAATGTTGGGACTCGGACGTAAATGGGGAGCATGGCGAGACTGGAAAGCCTGGTGTGAATGTCCGGAAGGTGAGAGAGTCGTGCTCGTCTGGTTCCAATTTTACAATGGGGAAATCTGGTTGATATTCTGGAGTGCTAGTCCAGCTACCTTCGAATTCCCATTCCCAGAGCTCCGTGGTGTCAGATTTGAGGTCGTCCGTCATCGGTAGCTTGACGGTGGCCGATGATACGGTAGATGTCGGTGCGCAATCGAGATCCTCCCAAGCATCCAACATGTCGCGGATGTCGGTGGGTTCGCATTTGAATGGCACGAGATCATCGGTAGTCTCAACCTTGATCGGGAGAATGGACGCTGGTGATGGGACAGAGAGGGAAGAATCCCAGTCAACGTCCGAGTCAAAGTCGGGGTCGAAATCATCATGGTCCGAATCAGGAGGCGGGGATGCGCTCCAGGGAACGGATGGCGACCGCCTTGCTCCATAGCGCTGGACAGAGAGCGATGGCGAGTGAGTACCCTCATCGCAAGTCGGTGTGTAGCACGGCACGGAGATGGACCGGCGCGGATACGGCGGGAGACTCCACGGCGCCTCGGGCTGGTCAAGACGCATGCCAGCGTCGTCACTATCATCAGCGCCAGCGTCATCTTCGGACGAGGAGACAGTCATGTCACTGGACAAGTCAATGACCTCTCTCGGCTGGGATGCAGCATCCAAGGTTGGTGGGAGCGGCAGAGACGGCCGAAGTCGGAGAGTGAGCTTCACCTTAGGAGGCCGCTCGTCCTCACTGGAATCGGCACTCAGCTCACCATATCCGCTGTCAATTGCAGGGCTCTGGCTGTCCCGCCCAACGCTAGGGCGTTCCCGAGATTCGTCGGAATCCCGCCGACAGCCTCTCCTCACTCTCTTCCTCTTTTCCCCACACTGCGCCTGGTCACGGTTAGTGCGCTGGATTGGTCCTGGTTGCAATTCGTTGCCGTTTTTTTCTGCGGCTATCTTTCCTTCCTTCCCGTACTCGCATAGACGGATCCCAGCACGTGCGAACGGACACGAGACACCTGCCGCCTTGGAAAGGTACCACACCATTGTGCCACGCCGGAAATTGGTTAGCCGCTCTCCTTCTAGCGCACCTGGGGCAACCTGAACAACATGCTTGTCGCTAAAGTCTGGATCCTTTGAAGTGGATTTAGTCGGGTTGACTGCGCCACCTCTTCTACTGTACAGTGCAGGCACGAGGTCGTCATCCGCAAGAGTTCCAGACAAAACGTGGCGAAGAAGGAGAGGATGGTCCTGCTGCGCCTCGCATCGTGCCATATGATTCCGAATGTAGGTGGTGATAGCCTGGGATGCAGCGGAGACACTGATCGAGGGAAATGAGCAACATGAGATAAATGCAAGACACGGATGTAAAGCAGACGGCAAAGCGGAAATCAAAACCGGGAAGCTGAACGAGAGGGATGGCAGAATACACGTACTTTTGGCACATCAAACCAAACTTGAGGGTCATTTCTGCAAGATCTTTGATCGTCATGGCACGATTTTCCTACGAGGCATGAGTAGAAAAAGAAGCACATGTGATTTACCGTGAGCAGCAGGTAATGGAGTAAGTGGGGAGAGCTTACGACCGAAAGGAAAGACCGACCAATTGCATGGAAGACTTTATTGGAGGCATCTTCGAGGTGGAGCATGACACCAGGGAGGGGGAAGACGGGGAAGCACGGATCTGGGGTGAGGGGGACAGGACGGTGGGCGACCGGGACAGGCACAGGTTTGATCCTGCGTGGTGCAGGATGCGGGGAAGGGGGAGACTGTCTCAGACGTGCGCTAGGCTTGGAAACGGAATTCTTGCGGGTACGGGTTGCATAGTTGTGATGAGCAGAGGGGGAATGAAGTGGTGGTTGCTGATACATGGGGCACTGAAGACGTGTATCAGAGGGGCAGGCTTGTCATTACTATTGGCGCGGAGAGAGAGCGACCAATGATGGTAGAGAGATATAGGGCTTTTATGGGGATTATAAGGGGGAGGGGGAGGATACAGGCGGGTCCGTGGATGGGGCGGGCGGGGATGGTGATGGTGAAAGACAAAGGGAAGGCAACGAGCTCCCGACGACGTGACACCCAAAATTACACGAAGCCATCAAAAATTCAAAAACAGTTGCTGCGTACGTATGTCACGTAATTGTATTACATAAGCAGACTCACCTCCCCGATCACTCTTGCACGCCAGATTTGGAAACGAGGCTGTGGCGCAACTCGGAGGCATTCCTCGCTTCGTCGTCCCTGTCCTCCAGACCACGACCACTCCCAGAAGGATGCCCCGACTTCCCAGCGCTTCCATTCATTTATATCTATAGGTGGTTCGCAGGGCGACTGAGATTGCAGATCCATGGGCGTCATTTAATTCCGAGTATCGGACCAAGTCCCGAACAAAACTGCGGGGGAACCAGCCATGTCTACTTGCTGGCACGTCTCTTCGACTTTGCCGCCCTCCTCGTCACAGTCCTGATCCTCGCACTTGAACGCGTCAGCACCTGCGGAGACGTACATCCATGGAACTCATCGCTGGAGGTGATAGACTACTCACACGTTGAGCGCCACCCCGTTGCGTGGTGGCTTTTCTCGTCGTCGCTTCCCGCCCTAGTGTAGGAGTTACACGAGCCTTCTTTGCCATCGAAGTATATTTCCTGGTCCCGGGCATACACTTCGAAGCCTGCTCCTCCGCAAACGAAGTTGTTTTAGTCTCGATGGAAACGGCATGGCCCCTAGGTGTTGTTACTGCCGAGCGCTTCAGTTTCTTATTCTAGGGTACGAATCAACAACAAGAAAAAAAGGAAACGGACAACGCGTGTCCACCTCTTTGGCAATCTCGGTCGCTTTTTGGTCGGTCGCTTTTTGGGCGGCCGGCCTTACCTTGCCCGACTGGCCTATACAAGGTCTGGCATGAGCTTTGTGGGGTGGATGCACAGACAGTCAACCTTTGGGAAGCACAAAGTTGCCGCTGAGTGCGCCGCGTGTAATAGCACGATTAAGTTGACTCGCAGTAGCGGGAGATTATACTTTGAATCCACAAACTGTGGTCCGTCAGCTAATAGGGAGACTCGTCGGCCGAGCAGAAGAAACCGACCTTCTTGATTGCGGGGCGGGACACGCCAAGCCTGGTCCCGGAGTTGTCACTATGCACTCCTGATAGTGCGTCCTCGACCGTTCGTCATTCCGTCGTGGACGTGACGGTGGACGTAGCACACACCATGATCATGTCAATCCAAGGTGGATGTACTGGGGACTTGTGTGCTGGTGCATCTGCTGTGAGATGAACAGTAGACCTTGCAGACCTTCTCCTTGCAGCAGAGGCAACCATGGTCGTCCGGATGACGATTACAGACAAAGCTAGGGGTATTTCCCTTGCCACGTGACTTACACTATCGTGCACGGACCTCCCTGTTTGGATGACTACAGCAAGCGTGTGCCCAAGGGACATTCACTGTGGCCTGCGTGGTGCTGCGCGACGGCACAGTTTCACATTGATGGCCGCGTGGTGATCCAACGGAGATTGAGTTGCTAGGAGGTGATGGTCCAGGGTGACAAAAAAAAAGACTGGGGGCCGTGTCAGCTCTATTTCAAGGACGACGGCAACGTACTTTGCATGGTCTGGAAACAAGTTGTGGTGTCGCGAGCGCGTCCACGTTAGCGTGCGTGATGAGTCGGACTGGATATCCACGGCAATGGCCGCAGCTCTTCCTGGGTTCCTTTCATCCGTTTCACAGCCAACAAGGTCCCATCTCTCCTGGAAGAAGTGACAAAACCATGTCGCTTTCTGACTATCTTGTCACCGACGACTTGACAGTGCTTCTCGGTTTCATCGGTGTTTCCGTATTTCTTCTCCAGAACCTGTACAAACCTCAGCCTCTCGTGCATCCCATCCTTCTTGGGAGACAGAGCGACGTTGGCCGCGTAAGACATCCTGGTGAAAGCGCCATTTATAGGAACTATGGTACTGGGCTCATGGGCAGGGTACGTCGTAGTGGTTGGCTATCGTGACGGTCCTGCAATGCAATTTTCTAGTTCCCCGTCAGACCTGACAAGGATGTAGACCTAGTCAATGACTTTGTCAAGTCTCAATTCGAGCCACCGAGGACTCTTTGGTCTATCAAGGTGAGTGATTCAAATGTACATTCTGTAGCACGCGCCTACTTTTGACATGTAGATCACCAATGCCCGACTCAACGAACGCGTTGCTGCCTTCGGTGCAGGCATTTCCCGGCTTCTCCCTGAAGAGTCCAGTGTTCTGTTACTTTTGAATGATGGCCTCGGTGTGCTCCTTTTCCATCCTTGTGTGCGTCAGCTTGACGTGAACATGCTAGAGTTTGTCATCACCGATCTCGCGCTCGCGAAGCACTCCATAATCTCTATTACCTTGAGCTCGTTGAAGCTCCTTTCACGCGTTTTAGAGGCGCATCCCCCCTCTGCTATCATTGTCGATGCAGATATCTTGCCTCACCTCCTCGAACTCGTCTATGAGGCAAGAGAACATGACCACAAGATCATCGTAGTAGGGCAAGCAGACATCGATGTTCGACCAAAGGCTGCACGTGCCCCCCAAGTGTTCAACTGGACACAGGTGGAGGCTGACGGTACGCAAGTGGTTAATACGGCAACGTCGCCGTCAGTTCGTAAGTTGTGCCTTTCAAACAGTTCCGCAAACCCGCAAACCTCTGCTCCAGGCCCCAATGATTTCTTTACCCTTGCCTTCTCCGAAACGTCTTCCGGACATCTGCAAGGAGTGCGTTTCACCCACTCCAATTTCACGTCTGGTGTCACAGCCATCAGAGCATTGTTCCCACCTTCCATAGCGCTGTCCACCCTCGACACGATTGTCTCCGGGCACTCTCTGAGGACGCCGTTTGGGCGGGCGGTCGCATATACTGCACTGTACGAGGGCGCATGCTTTGCAACCTGTGACTCGACCCACTTATATCCTGATTCCGGTCTCGAGCCCGGTGGTTTGCCGCGCAATGTCGATGACATACTTTCCCCGCTAAGGCTCCCCATATCGTCACCTACGGTGTTGTTCCTTTATCCTGATCATTTATTGGATCTATCCACCACGGTGCTATCCCGTGCAAAGAAATCATCATTCACCTTCCCCGTCGTGTGGAGACACAAGCTTGCAGCACTGGCAGATGGCTTTTCAAGCAAGGAGAGCCTATGGGACCGTGTGGTGCTCGATGGTGCTCGAGAACACGTCATGGGGCGTATGGCGAGTGCATTGAAGGCTGTCGTTGTTGGCGGGGGTGACTGCTTCCTCACTTTTTTCTCGTTGCCGATACTTACATGGACTGGGTTTGCAGGCCAATTACCAAACGATGCATTGACGCCCGCGCGTATTTCGCTTTCAGTTCCGTTCATAAACGCGCATGTTCACGCATCGACAAGCGGGCCCGTGTTTGCTACCCACGCTTTTGATCTCCAGTCTCTGCCTTCAGCAGAGGGTGACCCTGCTCACGTAGGCGCCCCGAGCGTAAATGTTGAAGTCAAACTCGTTGGTGTGGATGACGCGACGGCTGAGAGGGGCAACGACCCCAAAGGAGAACTCCTCGTGCGTGGACCGCCAGTTGGGACACTGTTATCCGGGAACACGGAGACTGAGGAACAAGGCTGGGTCCAGACGGGTGAGATTGTCCAAGTGATGACCAATGGAGCCTTCAGGGTGGTTGGAAACCATTAGACTTCGTGTACATTCGCTGGCTTCATAGTGACCACCCTCGTCGAGTAGATAGCATGCCTAATTATGCATTATGAGACTTTTTATGCATTGTGAGATACTCGACTGTGCCAAGAATGTAGAAAGACGGTGTGCGCACACTTCGACTATGTCGCCAAACCATCCAATTGTACAGGACGTCCTCACTCAGCTCCAGACACAGATCACCGAATTTCAGACACTGCTCCCACTCCTGTGTCTGCCACTTGCCAAAGTAAACTTGCTGCCCCCGCAATTCAGAAGATCCAACTCGTTGCCCAGCGAAGACGTGACTGTTGATGTCGCTAGGGTCTTTCCAGCCATTCAACGTGCCTTGCTGGAATCGGTACTGCCGACATGGGAAACGACCCTGGAAGAGGAGGGCTGCATTGCACTGACTCTGCAATACTTTTGTCCGGACGTATTCTCGAACGCTTCTGCTGCCGCTGGCGATGTGGCTCTATGCGCGTACTCGACAATTCTTTCCCTTCCGTTACACCAACGAAGCGTGGTCTTACTACGGAGACTCGCAAAGGAATATCCTATCGACAGACTTTTCCATGCGGTGTGTACGATCCATGATCTGGCGAGGAGATCTGTTAGCTGGGACGATTGCCTTCGGAATATCTTTGCGATGCCCACCAAAGTAGCCAACACCTTCAAAGGGCAGGATATTCCAACTGACCTCGGCCTACCCGATTACTACAACAATCTCTGTATACGAACGGAACTTCTTATATATGCTTTATCCCGGGGTGTTGTTCCAGGTCAGTGCCTTGTCACCGAACGCTGTGCCTTTGAGTCCTTACATGTTCCGAGCTTGTAGAAGACCTTTCGCTTGTAACTCAACTCTTCTCAAAACTCGTAAACGTCGGGGCGTTCCCCGGCTCAATTCACCTGTCCCCTTCGCAGTCTTCATTCTTTCGTTCTGCATTCCCATCCCTCCGACGTAGACTCCAGGAAAAGGACAGCGAGGCATACCAGAAACTCTGGAGTTGCACAATGGCATCACTACCCTCCGTACTTACTCAGCAGGTCATTCTGGCGTCCTTGTTTGCATCGCTTACTTCTCTAGAACCGACATTGGGTGCCTCTGCCCGTGACAGGGGCATCGTACGTCGGGAAGCGAATCTTCTGTGCAGCGTGGTGGGCGATATTGGCCCTCACGATGATATCTGGAATAGTTTAATTTCTGTAATGTCGACCCGAAGCTGGGGTGAAAACCATGCTCGAGTGTTCATATGTTGGTTAGGGAGTGGCAAGCATGCTTCACAAGGTGACCTCTGCATTCTTTCAAGTCTTTTGCAGAGAATCTTGATCCTTTCCACGAATCAGCACAAGCGGCTTTTCTATTTCACCTCGTCGACGCATGGAGCGCTTCTGAACACATTAAACATTCTTTGCTTTCTCGGCATCGTTGTAAGTCTACTCGTGGAATAAATATGTAGTTCATGACATCGATATCACATCCTCAGATATCACCACATTGCTCCTTCTCGCTGTAACGCACTTTCCACAATCTTCGAATGAAGTGATATCAATTGCGTTCTCTCCTTCCTTGGTCTCTGGTGTTGGCACCTACGTCAGTCACCCGGACGCTAGTGTACGCCGATGTGGTATGCTGGTTGCCGAGGTGGTAGCCAGCAGAGTCGGAAAAAACCTGAATTTCGATGATTGGGAAGGAGATGATGGTGGCAAGGTCTGGGCTAGACATCTCAGGCAACTCTGTTCCCAAAGGGATATTGACTTCGAGCCCTTGCATGAGGATAGCTTTCTTCGAGGAGGTGGGGAACTAGGCCCTAGCCCGACCACAGAAATTACGTTGATGACGGCCGCTCGTCAAGGATCCATCTCAAGAAAAGGAACGCTAGCTCACTACGTGGCTGACTGTGATTCAGACGATTCCTTGACTGGTTATGCATCTCCGTCCTCCTCACGCTCTTCATCGCCTACGCCTTCAGAATTACAGGAAATAGAAAACGATCCCACACTTCATGTCGG
This sequence comes from Tylopilus cervinicoccineus, assembly GCA_038094635.1. Taxonomy (NCBI): domain Eukaryota; kingdom Fungi; phylum Basidiomycota; class Agaricomycetes; order Boletales; family Boletaceae; genus Tylopilus; species Tylopilus cervinicoccineus. The sequence continues at coordinate 178,387 of JBBPUK010000009.1, read as the reverse complement.
TCAAAAGAAGATAGCTCGTCCTGTGTACCTCTCTCAGCTGGGAGAGCTCGTCCGGGGCAGCGGGGTTGGATCCTCAGAGGAAAATCAGGAGGCAGATAGGATTGAAATGGCCATAAATGTCGGCGAGGAACTGATCCGCAGGAAACGTGATTATGGCACAGAGCTGAGTAGGTCTAGCTTGGCTCATCGTAACACCGGCCATCTCAGTTCCTATGCAGCAGAAAACGCTACGAACCTCGTCTATGGTTTTATTTCCCTCAACAATAAATTTGATTTTGATGATTTCGACGACAAGGTGCAACGCATCGTAATAGCGTTGGTCGTGTGCTGCCCAAAAATTTCTGCTCCGTACGCTCCTTGTTTACTCTGTACAGTTCACTCTCTGAGGAACCGCAGGTGCATTATTGAGGAATTCTTCAAAAACCAGTATTCATCTGCCCAACGTTCGGTGATGCTCAATGCTCTGGCACTTGGAGCCAGAGAATTAGCATCACTTCCGAACTTCTCCCAAGCTTTAAAAGCGTCTGTGAATCAGCGCACTTCATTTCCAAGCAAAATGCTGCCACCTGCATTGCATCAGAAATACCTGACAAAAAGCTCTGAGAATGTTCTCCAGCCACTTCTCGAGGACATCACCAAAGTAGCCATTGACAAAAGTAAAGAAGGGACGGCTGACAAGGCGCCTGAAGTCGTCCGGGAAAGACAGTTGCGCATTAGAAAACCTTCAAGGATCACCGAAGTTGTTTCAACCAATCACAAACTCTCAGTTCCTTCGTTGCAACGTCCACCGAGCGTACTGTCTTTCACGAGCATTGCTGCTGAGTGGTTCATCATACCCCTCGTCAACCGGTTCTGGGTGTTCCTTCGAGACGAACAGACACGGGAAGAACGGACTGCACAGCGCAACATCCTGTATCAATACCGTGGTGCTGGAACAGGCCTCATCCTCAGCCCTTTAATCCTGTCGGTATTTTTGAGCACCATGGCAATTCTCGTGCATGCATCCCAGAACGCGCCGCAATGGCTTGCTCTCATTGCGCCAAATACTCTGGAGCTTGCGGTCACCATAGGGTCTAGGCAACTTACTAGACCCGCGAGTGAGGATTTAGACGACGGGCATGGTTCGCCGAACGGTAACGAAAGCAAGGAAGCGTCAGTCCTGACGTCGGCCCTCAACCTGGTGCTGATCATCCTGGATGGTTGCCTCGAACTAGATTGTGGTCATTCGCTCAGTCTGGAGCATACTGCGCTATTGATTGGAACAGGAGAGTGGGCCGGCCAGGTGTTCAGTATACTTGAGAGAGGTATTCTAGCCATGGGGGTAGGTGGGAAACATGAGGTCGAGTTACGAAGGGCTGCTGCTGGTGTGCTTCTTAAGGTCGACCAAATTACCTCGAAATGGCGTCGTTCAATGGTAGATGTGAGTTGAGTTGTATAATTTATTGGTCTCGGAAATGGTTCCAGCACACGTGGGAATATGTTGACCAGCTGAACCAAGTCTTCCGGCGACCACACCCATGCTCCCTGCCCAATTCTTCGCGTCTACCGCTGCCTTGCGGCCTACGGTCACTCGGAGGTGCATCTTTACATCGATTTCAAGATGCTCGGATACTCTTTTTGTGGTCGGTTCCTTCTGCAACATGCATGATCCTTTACTCAATCCTTCGACTAGCATCGGGACACAAAGTACAACAACCCAAAGGTGTGTCGTTTGCGTTTCGTCCCCGGGTACCAGTTAGACACCTTGGATATCAGATACCGTTCGAATTTACCCCGGATAACCTGAAGAAGGCAGAAGACATCATATCCCGGTATCCTCCACAGTACAAGAAGGCTGCTGTTATCCCCCTCCTCGATCTCGGCCAGCGACAGAACAAGGGATGGACGAGTATCAGCGTCATGAACTACGTTGCAAGGCTTCTTGAAATGCCACCGATGCGCGTTTATGAAGTTGCTACTTTCTACACCATGTTCAACCGGTGTGCCGATTTGTGATAGTCGAGCCTTTAAAGTCGTCTTATCGAACGTGTTTCCAGGGAGCCGATTGGCAAGAACTTTGTCCAAGTGTGCACTACCACGCCATGCATGTTGCGCGGATCAACAGAGATTCTTAATACTGTTTGTTCTCATCTCGGTGGGATCAGTCCTGGGGCAACTACCCGGGATGGCAAGTTTACTGTCCTTGAAGTTGAGTGCCAGGGTGCTTGCAGTAATGCCCCAATGATGGTTGTCAACGATGACTTTTATGTACGTTATGAGAGCGGTGTGATGGGCCGTGCACTGACAGCAGCATAGGAGGATCTTACCCCAGCAACCACGAAGAAGGTGCTCGATGCATTTGCAAAAGATGAAAAACCTAAGCCTGGACCACAGAGTGGGCGGCATACCAGTGAAAACTCTGCTGGTTTGACTGCACTGACAACCAAGGTTTGTTGATATGTCTCTTGGGTCTAAATACACTCATCCGTCGTGTGCAGCCTTACGGTCCGGGAGAGTTCTGCAGCCCCGAGTTTAGTTAGACTATGCTACGATCTGTTTCTGTAATGGATCCAATCCGATGAAAACTTGGGGTAATGAAATTCACCTAGTGGGACTTAAGTGGCACCGAGGCAACAAGTATTCAGTCATCCCCTTCCCCGTCGTCAAGTTCGTGTGCACCATGACCACCTTCCGCCAGCCTGTCAATCATAAATCTATGCGAGGCAAATTAGATGCACAATATCGCAACATTGTCGTGCACTTACTCCACCTCTTCTTTCAAATCCTCGCAGTAGGTATCTGTCCGCGTTAAGTAAGGTGGCTTGCCCAACTTGGGACACCCACCAAGAGGTAGATCCTGGGGATCATAACCTATCAATTCGCGCTATGATCAACTAGGTACGAGTCAATATACGAGGTGTGCCTACCAAAGGGCATTTCAATTTGGTCTGCGATCCCTTCAATGCCCATCAGTGTGAAGGCGACTACAGTAACGATTGGGATAGTCCCCCATCCCAAATCGTTCATGAGAGTGAAGGGCAGCGCGAAAAGGTACAGCGTCACACATTGTTTGAGGTGGATTCCGTCTACCAATTTCTCAGTGGGGGGATGACAAGACGTGATGAGCACACGAACAGGAAGAAGGAATAGGAGTATTAGCAATTCGTTCCATACATGACATTTGATCCACCATGGACTGAACCCTGCCGAAGTGCGTTCAGTACGCAACAAATTAACGGGAGCAGTCACTCACAAAGCGCTCATCGCATTAGTCCCTTGTGAATGGTCACATTCTTAAGCCTGCATATAGAATCGAGCACTACTCTTACCTGCAGGGCCAACTGTCTCCAGCAAACCTTCCCGTTTGAACCTGAATATGGTACTCGAGATTTCATGAGCAATACTGTATGATGTAAGCATGGCAGAGGGAGAAAGAGCTTCTCAAGACAAATACATCAAAGGAAGCGGCATCGATATGTGGTCACTGCGCGGGTGGAATTCGACAGTTTGGTGAGCATCGCTGAGAAGTGGTGTGTTGGAACCAGGGATGTTCGCTCGCAGGCCTGTGCTCTTCTTGCTGCGTTTCCGTTTAACCCTTTTTGTAGCGTCCACAGAGCGGCTGTCGATAATACTGGCGTCTGGAGTAGAGCCTTGCATCGCCACGTAAGAAAATACGGAAGAGTGGCCATGACTAGTGGTATAGCCTAGACAACAGAAATGGGGTGGTAAAATCCCCCCCAGGTCGCCGTAATCGGCTCCGTCCTCTCCGCGAAGGTAGTGCTTTACTGCATAGACAAACGCAAGACAGTATCGCAATACCTCAATCTTCTGGCACTTGAGCTCAGCATGGGTAAGTTGCGAACTTGGTACTCTGGCTTGGATGCTGACTACACCGTTCCCAGTAGAAGGAAGAGCAACATGAACCCAGACCATGCGGGACAAATTGCGGACCTGAGAGCGTGTGGGTGTGAGACACGGAAAAAATATATACAACAACGTACGTTGGCAGTGAGAGTCGAAAAACACTTCCTGCCTTCCCAATAACGATCGTAAGAAGTGCTATGATTAGTTTAGTGCTCTCCATGTGTCGGTCAATGGCCTCCGGGTGTAAGACATACCTATTTCTAGTGCAAGTTGGATTCAATCTGGATCTGCTATGAGGAGCAGGCGAAAAACGACATCGCGCACCTGAATACAAGTATAAGGCCAACCTTTGTGGAATTCGGTTTCCAGGACGGTATGACGATAAATAAGCTACTCACCACTACAGAGAGTAAAGGAACCACCGAGTTCGCGAGCTCGATCTTAATGCCTTGAGACCGTGCATACGCAACAACAGCGGAGAAGATGGTTACTGTGAAGACGGGACCGAAAATACTTGGTATTATCTACATGTCTTACTTGAGCGCACGAAAGTGCCGTGAGACTCAACGCACACTGCCTTTCAGCCGCAGAACGTCCGGTAACCAGGAGTACTAGATGATCATTTACAGTATTGAACTGGCTGAACACAAACAGAGCTAAGTAAGAAAATAACCTGACCTTTCGCAGGTATTGTCTTCTAATTTTTGGGGGCTGCCACCATCAAAGGATCATTGTCGTCAAAATTCAAGCCACTAGCCGTCAGTAGATGAATGATATACCTTTAATGAGGCCAGGACGAGCCTCGCGTTTTTGTGAGGTTCCATCGATCCTTGCAAAGTCCAGGGACTGGAATAAGACCAGAGGCTCACTTCCACTTTGTATGTAATGGCAGTCAAGGACGGTGGCAACTGTAGTGATGGTGACTTACGCGCCACATGGACAGAATCTATAACAGGTTACCAAGTACGATAACATCGTACAATCATTACAAGGCTATTATGATGTCATGCGAACCAGGCCTAAAGCTACAGTATACTCTGAACAGAACATGGAACACGAAATAATGTACCGGTGTGGAGGTTGTTATGAGTGACCGTTCATTGATAATCTACGGAGGTAGACTCGGAGCTGGTGTGCGGCCATCGAAGTGAATGTTAGAGTGAATGTCGGAATGGATATACGCAGTAGGGTACACGGGCATAGGACTTATCACAGGGTGTGGCGCGAGCTTTTCGGATGATTCTGGAGACTGTCGAGGGAAATTGATCGCATCCCCGTTTGAAACACTCCTAGTCGCAGTAGGACTTGTAGCTGCACACGAGTAAGAGATTCCTTTAGAGAGTCGCGATGCTTCGTTTTCGGCCAGAGGAAAGTAGGATCCAGGAGTATCGACCTTGATTTCTGGATATGTGGAACTGTACTGGTGAACCGCTGGGGCGTATCGAAGACGAATCTCGCCAAAGGATCCTTCACGCGGACCAAGAAGCACGTCTGGATTTTTCGGCCAGATCCATTCAGATGCGAGGCCAGGGTCAGGCCGTTTTTCTGCAGGGATCAAATGAAGAGGCAGGAATGGTATATGAAAGGCTTCTTGGACTTGGGTGAGCGGAGAAACAGCATTCATCAAGTTGTCATGAGAGGTCCACTGATGTGTCGGTTGTAATCCAGGTGTGTTGACTGCACGGGAGAAGTGCACTGCGGAACTCGTGTCCACCGGTCGACCTTGTATAGGAAGCTTTGAGGCAAGACGACGCATTGATATCGAAAGTGCGGATGTATTGAAAGCTGATCCGGAGCGGAACCCTTCATTTATCGCATCTTTGAAGAGTAACGCGTCTTGGAGTTCGAGTTCGGAAAGGTAGTCACTATCGGACGGCCGCAAGTCAACCGCTGGGAATTGTTGTGGGACTGGCGAAAGAAGCTCTTGGGAAGAAGAAAAAGGTTGATCGTGGAAATTTGTTGATAAACTGAGCGCGTTATATGAGCTGGCACTCAAGGATGCGTAGGATAACATCGGGGAGCTAGTAGCACCGGTATCCGTATTCTGGAGATTGACGGCAAGGTCGGGGTCGCTTCTGAGGTGACGCGTGGTGACGGGAATGTTTGTGGAAATATGTTGACAAGACTCGGGAGCTGCAGACGCCTGTGATACAGAGAAATGCTCCAAGGGAGGCTGAGAGCAATCCGAAAAGAGAGGGAGCACTAAGAAATAATCAAGGGGAAACTCCCAACGATTACAACACAAGACAAACTAGCGGGGTTGTCCTTATGGATTTTTTTAAGTCTCTGGAGGTGACTAGAGACCTGCTTCCTGGTGCGATTTTTGCCGGTTTTCTCTAGTATATAAGATTGAATAAGCTGGCAGCGCCCAAATGACTTGGCACGGTTGGCGTTCGAGAGGTGTTCATTTTCATGTGTAGACACGCGGTAGTATTTGAGACGCCGTTTACCCATCGGTGGGTAGAGAGCGACAGCTAGTCCTTGTCATAGAATGGTAGATTACCGAATGAGAGCATACTGACCTTCCATGAACGCAGCGTGCACATCCTCGGGCCATACATCCTCGTACCTTGATTGCTTGAGCTTGCCAATACTTGAGACTGCGAGCGAAGTCTTGTCCGGTGTGTCGCCCACCGGAATGGTCAACTTTATGTCTGCCTCGGTTGATTCCATCTAGAAGAAGGTGGCGCAATGGGGAATGAAGGGGGAAACACTTCACAGTCAATGCAACCCCATTAATCGCATCGCATCGTTTCGAACTCCGCGTATAAATCACATGACCAAAATCACTAATCACGTGGTAGAATACCCCGATAACGTGACTCGCCACTAGATAAGTCTGCGAGTACGCGAGTTGACCTGTGACCTGTAGCCTTTTTGACATGTTGGGCATTCCAGAAGCCGCAGACGCACTCAGTGTATCATTACGCAAGAAAACCGTCGAAAAAAATGTGCAAGATGCGTTCGACAACCTTACATCTTGTCTCGTACTTTTGGTAAATATGCATAAATTGTTCAGGTGCATATCTGACAACTACATCATGTAGCGTTGCTCGTCTCCTTCTGTTCAAACGATACGAAAACTTTGTGTCATGCTCCGCCAGCCGCTCATTCCTTTATATAATACTTGCTTCCAGCCCGCATTGCAACTTTCTTCCTCTGTCCTTTCCTCGCTATTAGGAAAATCATGCGATGCACACAGTGTTGGAGACGAAAGTTTACGTGCGGCGTGGGATGCAACTTCAGAGGTCATTTTGTCCGGTATTCTTGTAAGATCGTTGCACTATGGTGTGAACATAATCGACTAACGTATATCACAGGATTTCCTGGATCAGAAAGACAGTGGTGCGTATACCTACCATATCTGGAGAACAAAATCGCTCACAGAATACAGCCAATTTTGATTCAGACCCTACAGTCTGGGAAGTCCTGTATCGTCTCATTTGCGAATTTTTCTTTCCTGATTGCGGACGAGGATGGCCAACATTCAGCGTACCACTTCGTTTATCTGTGAGCGGGTTTTCACAAAAAGTCGCATATATGCGCTGGGTTCTTGATCTAAGTGACTGCTCAGGCGTATAATACCTTGACAGAAATTGCTGCTAGGCAGACCACCGCTCGGAACGCACTTCGTCAAAGGGCCATTTTGGGCGGGTAATGTCTTATTTTCCCTTTTGTATGCTTCCAATCTGAACGATACCTTCACAGTGAACGACTAGGGGCTGTCATATCTAGGACGAGAGGTAGCAGTTATCCACTTACTCAGACACGAGTTCGTGCTCAGGTCGTCCCATATCAGAGTACCTACTCCTGGAGGCACTTTTGATGTTGTTCGCTCGACTTCTTCCTCCTACCCACGCCACTTCCCAAGGAAAGCTCAGAAGAGTCAAGTTCGTGAAAGAAGTTCTGGGCTCCCCGAAGTTGTTCAAATGCAGCGCAGAACTGCTTGATATCATGTACAAAACGTCTGACACACACTGGGATGATGTTGCTGCTCAGATAATTGATGCTCTTGCGAGGATTGATATTACTTAGTCAGTGAATTATTCAGCGAGGCCCCGACTCTGACACATTCACCCCCAGCCCGCAACCATTTTCCATCGACGAGATCGACGTCTGTGGACGTATCTTCCCTCAGCCACTTGCGACTGACAGACTAATCGTGGATAAACAAGCTTTTCTTGCAAATATCATCGCTGAAAACGTAGGCTACTACGACACCACGTTCAGACCCTTGATCATTCATCACCTTATAATTTTTGACAGGATGACATATGCGAGAGCCTGCAAGTGCCATACTCTCACATCCGCACAATCACCCTTGACCACTCAGAGACAAAAGGAAAAATATTGATAATGGTCTATCTAACGTCGTCACCATTAGTTGCTGATGTCCAGATAAAATCTCCTGGTGACAGCCACCTCCACGCGAAGTTTTTATTGCAAAGTGACACCCTGGGCAGGTTCATGGAAGCGCTGAGACGACGTGGTGTGGTGAGAATACCAATTAAGGAAAGAGCTAAGCTCCCTATTAATCAGTCATAGGGAAAACTGAGCTTTCTCAATACACTGACTGGAGTGGAGAGAAAGAGCAGGAATATCTCCATTGGTTCAGGATTCAAATTCACAAACAACAGCTCTCCAATTCCACCAACTGCGAGCTTCGAGGATAAAGTTCAACATGTCCACCAGGGTAAATCCAGCTTTCTATTTTTTTCTTTCTTACTGACGAAACTATCTCAGTTTATGACGTCGATGATACAACAATATTGCACTCCGTCGCGCCGTCCCCTGTCGGACATTCGGGTTCTTTGCCCAATCCGAAGCCTCCGTTCAACGATGAAATCTTAGTTCCGAAAGTTTCTGGGTCTACAGCGATCGAGGACGTCCCTACCACCCAGAAAGGGGCTAGATTAATCCTACTTTCCAGTGGAACGTCAAACTCCGTCCGGAATATTGCAGTTCCCTTCTTTCCCGGGGATTCGACGCGAGCAAATGACCTTGACGGCCTCGATAAACTCTCAGAAATTTCCCAATTCGAATTCGATGGTGATACTACCAATGAGCAAGCAACGACTGGGGAATCTGCGTCTTGCAATCATAGGTCTGAACTGGCACAACACAAGGCAGATCGCAAGCGGATGAATGAAACATTCAATGTCACATGTAATAGAGTTAAACCATCTTTCGAGATTGCTTCGAAAACTTCAGGCCATACGGAAGGTGTTGCCCAAAGGTCACCTGGTACCGGGAAACTACTGTTAATCTCGGATCCCCCGACGTTTGGCCCATCCTCTAGCACGCAGATTGATCCTTCCCCAAAGCTATTATCGAAGGTGGATACCCTTTCTACCATGGTTGGAACCGATGGACCGTCTGTGGCTTCTGTGGATTTCATTGGCACGGACACACTAAATAAAAAGGGCATCAGTGAATGCGGGATCTTCGAGACAGAACCTATCGTCGGCCCAGCAGGGAAGCGCCAGATAGGGTTTGACTACGTGGAAGACCAAGTTGGACAGCACGTCAAGTGCTTTGCGCCGTCCTCCGGTGCTGACCAGAAGATGGATACCCGTGACGATACCACAAAGGATACTAGCGTCCCACCCAAAATCGCCGGAAGCCGCCGAAAAAGAGAATCTGCGAGGTCTTCGAGAAAACTCTCCGTTATTGAAGTTGACGATGAATGCATGCCCCCTCCCAAGAAGAGCCGTGAAGATAGACCTAATGCCAAGAAGGATAAGTTCGGATTTAAGGAGATGTTACTGGACGTCATTTCTACCTCTAGGGTGAAGAGATATTCAAAGATGGCCAAATGCTCTTCTCCTGGTACTGATCCAATTGTGGCCAATTTTGACGATCAAGCAGGTATCAAGCCAAGCTACCAAGGGACTCGTAGATCCTCGAGGATCAGAAAGAAACAGATAACAACGACGACGACAACAAGTGCAACCCGACCCAACTCCATGCGTGGCAAGACTCAGAAAGCGAAACGAGCGGATGATCAGTCAGCTCGTGGTATGGAATGTAAGAAGCTAGCTGTTATCTCTTTGCCAGATGCTCGCGCCGAGATGGGTCATGGCACACCATCAGTCCTCATCTCGCGTCCCATACCACCCGTAGTGAAGGACTCCCCTTCGACAGAGATCAACAGTCAAGTTGTGAGAGATGCTGCTTTCGCAGTCTCACATGATGCACTAAATATTTACTGTTCCACAGCCTCCAGTGGAACTGAGTAGTGCTGAGAACATCACTCCGGAGACCAACTTACCTCGAAAAGTATTGAAGGTCAGTTTTTGGATTCGCACTTGACGTCATTAAGTTGTTTGTAGGGTAATAGCTCCCTTACTTGCACACCGAGCTTACCCGGTGCCATTCCAGCCAAACAACCACAGGGGAACCAATTTGCTCGAGAGGCTATTTCCGATGCAACCAAACCTATACAAGAGTATTTCCATGTCAAGACCGAGGAGATCGTAGATGATGAACACATCGCGTCTGACGTCCGCACCGTAGATGAGATTGGTCGGGTTCGAGAAGTCGCCAAATATCCGGTCTTCTTGAGAGAATGCGAAGACCCCGTGAAGGTATTTAACCTGGCATTGCCGAGACGGACGGAGCTTTCATCGTTAGCCAGACTGGCATGAAATCGACACTTCAGAGGCAAACTATTACCGTCGATCTCACTCTTGACGATCCTCCGGCTCGAGACAAGAATGAGTGGCATACAGCGTCTGCTGATCCCGTGCGTTCCGAGGCGAGTACTATTAAAGCGAGTCCCAGGACTCCCAACTTGCCCATTAGCGTCGCTATAGAAGATGCTACCCTTGTCCCATCCTCCCGACAAAGACGTCGAAGCGTTGCCTTTGCATCCCCCATCGAGTACATGCTGGACAAAAAAGCTACACCTAGCCTGCAGGTCGGTTCATCGGCGTTAGTCGAGTGTTGTTCATTGGCAGGAAGGCACGGCCGACGCATGGGTGACCCCTCCACACGGAGCCGCCGACCTCCATCACCAGAGAGCAATATGCCTTCTCCCCTCGGGCTACCGACTGGAACTATGGGCGCGATGCACGAGTCATCTGGTCCAATCACTCCCCGGGTTCCATTACAAGGCTTGAAGTCATTGCAGGGTAATCATTATTTCCGGTAGTATTCTGAATACTTTGACCTACAGTCGCGTCAAAGTCCCAGGCTCAATACACGATCAAACTACTGAGGAGGTTGAAATCCAAGATATCGTGGAGGTGAGTGCCCCTGTGCTCACTCACTCACTTTCTGCCGAAACCCAGGTGTCACAGGTACTCAATGAAATACAAGCTGTATCTGCCGGTCATTTAGTCCTACTTTGTTCTTGGCTAATCGGTTTCTAGGTGATCGTCAAAGGTATCTCCGATAGATTTAGGAACGTCAAAAAAGATATCCAGCACAGTCGAAATGAACTTATCCAGCAAGTCTTAGATGAGCTACGGGGCATGGTCATCGAGAAGTAAACCCTTGGACCTTTTCACCTGGCACTTTGACGATCATCCTTCGTAGTGCAAAATATTTCAATGGACTACTATGCCTCGAGGAAGACTACTACAAGCATTGCCAGGCTCTCACCCGCTGCTGGGAAAAGCTCATCGACTGCAGCGAGAGCGTTGTCCTACAGTTCCAAAATGTTTTGAAGGAACACGATCAGAATATATCCGCGAGGGTATTTCCGAACTCCATCTTACCCCTGCAACCTGCCTTTGCTCGGCGTCGCGCGAATGCTTCATAGGTAGCGAGCAAACCCATAGCTCTGACGGACAGATCAGAATTACGTCAGAGGGTGGTTTTACCGACCCTCCACGTTATGTTATGTACTGTAATTAGTGAGAGAAAATCGACCAGATTGTCTTGCGCACCGAACATTTTGACGAACAGCACAGGCAGTATTCAAGTCACCGGGTGTCGGTAGCTGGCCAATGGCATCGTTCCTCGGAACCCACATGCTACGCGCCCTTGGTCATACGACCTTCGCTGGTACCTTTTTCAGACTGCACCCTCACTCTGTTGCAGGAAAGCCTCTTTTTATCAGGGCGCGCTTCTCCACCATGTCCAACAGCGATTTCCGCTTGCCATCGAATGTCCAACCGACTCATTATGATCTGACAATAAGGACGGACCTCAAGAAAGAGATCTTTGAGGGCCTGGTGAAGATCAGGCGAGCATACACCTTCTTTCCTGGCATTCGCGCTCACAGCGGACTGATAGATTAAAGGTTAAGGAAAAAACATCTTCCCTCACATTCAACGTCGCAGACCTAGAGTTGTCGGACATATCGCTATTCTCTGATGATGTCGGGATACAACAGATCAACGTATCCATGTCGTTCGACTCCGAAGCAGAGCGGGGCATTGTCAACTTTTCCACACCGCTACCCGTCAACTCCACTGCTACCTTGAGTATGGCCTTCTCTGGAAGACTGACTAATGCTATGATGGGGTACTACAAGTCCACATACGGGAGTGACGGTGAAAGGAGGGTGTACAGTCTCACACAGTTCGAGGTACGCTAACCTATCACTCTGCTTCCGGGGACGCTTGATCTGAATGCACTCTACTTCGTATAAGCCTACCGCTGCTCGACGTGCATTCCCTTGCTGGGATGAGCCCGCACTCAAGGCTAGGTTTACAATCAGAATGATATCTCGCACGGATACCACCAATCTGAGCAATATGCCTGTTGCTTCTGAGAAGATTTACAAGCCGCGAACAGATAATGACGATGCAGCCCTGGAAAAGATATTTGCTGCTCTTAGCACCGCGGAACAGAACAAAGATGAATGGAAGATCACCAAGTTTGACACAACTCCCCTTGTGAGATGACCCGAGAGCATACGTGTTTTCAAGGCTGATCAACTGCGTTAGATGTCAACTTACCTTGTAGCCTACGCCAACGGGAATTTTGATTATCTGGAGAGTTCGTACAAGAGTCCGCTGACGGGGAAAATTCGACCTCTCCGTATATATGGTACTATTTTCAAGCCTTCGCGTGGATACCAATTTCTCAAGCCTTATCAGGGACTCCGGATGTTATCACTCGGGCTCAGTATGCACTCGATGTCAAGAACAGAGTACTTCCTGTCTACGAGGAAATTTTCGACATCGAGTACCCGCTCCCGAAACTGGATACTCTGGTGGTAAGATAAACCTTTGTTTCTGAGTCACGGTAGATTAATATTCTAAAGGCCCATGATTTTGATGCTGGTGCAATGGAGAACTGGGTAACTTCAGGTAGTTAGAATCATTCCTAACGCTCACCAGATTTGTAGGGGCTTATCACTGGACGCACGAGCGCTTTTCTTATGGATTCGGATCGCCCCGATATGGCGACGAGGCAACGCATCACCGTCTTCCAATCCCACGAAGTGGCCCATATGTGGCAAGTAATCCTGTTCATTGTATTGTTATATGGCGCTTAGACCCTTGCAGGTTCGGAGACATTGCAACAATGGAATGGTGGGATTACCTGTACTTGAACGAAGGTTTTGCCACCTTGGTATGTGTCGTTTTCATATCTTCGTAATTATCCTCATACTCTCAAGGTGGGCGAAGTCATCGTCATTGGTATGTCTATGTTCTTCATCATGTTCTGCACTTATTTACTCTACGATTTAGACCGGTAAGATCGCCTCAGATATGTGTCGTCTTTCATTCGATCATTGTCTAGTCTTTACCCCGAGTGGAAGGTCGACTCCAAGTTCATTACTGCGCACCTGAGTAGCGCCTTGGACCTTGACGCTAAGCTGTCTTCTCATCCGATCGAGGTTCAATGCCCCGATGCTAACCAAACCAATCAAGTAAGTCCACGACATGCACAATTTGAAGGGAAAACAGACGTCGATTATAGATATTCGATTCGCTATCATATGCCAAAGCAGCATCTGGTTAGGCCATTACGGACGAGCCTAGCGTGTCACTAAACTATCACCAGTTCTCCGCATGCTTTGTAGCTTCGTTGGACAGGATAAATTCCTTAAAGGCGTTTCGATCTATCTTAAGGACCACCTGTATGGAAGTACGACCACCAGAGACCTGTGGAATGGGATTAACGAAGCCGCTCGTGGACCGGATGGAGTAGCCATTGACGTCGCGGAAATGATGGAGAATTGGATTGTGAAAGTATGTGTTGAAAGCTCCATGTCTCTGTTTACTGCTCACCTGGTTGGCGGATTTTACAGACAGGGTTTCCGGTACTTACTGTCACTGAGACAAGAGATGGAATTAAAGTACGTCAAGATCGCTACCTCGAGACCGGTCCTGCCGAAGAGAAGGATAATCAAACTATCTGGTATGACCCGTATGGTCGGCTCCCTACCTTGAACTGTTTACTGATACAAGTAGGACCATCCCACTTACCATCTTGACCGTTGATGAAACGGGGAAACCATCGATTGACAAGACTGCTGTATTCTCTGCCCGTGAGACAACTGTTGCGCTCGACACGAGTAAACCATACAAGCTCAATGCGGGGACGTATGGTGTTTGTATGCAGTCATCGTCCTTCCCTCTTCTTGTGCTTCTGATGAGCAGACAGATAGGGTGCTTTATCCCGAGGAACGACTCACTCGCATCGCACATGAAGCAGCTGGGGGTGATGTTGTCTTCTCCCTCAATGATCGCATTGGGCTAGTTCATGATGCCATGGCACTTGCCAAGTCTGGATATGCTAGTGTTAGTAGTGCGCTCACAGTGGTAGACATATTCAGGGATGAGGCCGAATGTTAGTGTTTTTGTTTTTGAGGCATTTGTTTCACTGACCTGGCATACCGGGTAGTCTTAGTCTGGGACAGCATAGCGGAAAATATGGCCCTCTTAGTGTCAACGTGGTGGGAAAATGAGATGATCGTCCGAGGTTTGAATGAGTTCAGAAAGGCAAGTGTCGTGATTCTATTACATCCCGTCAGCAAACTATCCTTTCATATAGGATCTCTTCAAACCAATTGTGGATAGGCTCGGTTACGTGTACTCGCCATCTGAGCCCGTAGATATCTCACAGCTCCGAACGAGAGCCATCGGACAGGCAGCTACGGCTGGCGATCAAACGTATGTCGTTGATATGTGGGCAGGAGCACAGCGAACTAATGTCGCGGAAGTGTCGTCGACACACTAAGAGAAATGTTCAAAGCATACATGGCCACTAAAGATGAGACAAAAATTCCTATGGATTTGTTCAGAACGACCGCTATAAACGTAGGTCGAATGTTAAGTGGATTGACCACATAGAGCTAAAACAATGCTAGGCTGTGAAATACGGGGGCCTAGATGAATACAACTTTGTAAAAGGCCTTTATGAAGACCAGACTACGCTGCCCTCGGTCAGTATATCTGCGATGTAGGTGCCCTGACCGATCATTGTATGATATTTCATTTCTTTCGTATTGACCAGGTATGCCATGTGCGCAAGTGGAGACGAGTGGTGTAACAGAGACACTGAACGTTTCATCCTCAACAAAGCCAGAAATCAGGATGTCATATACTTTTTCTCTGGCCAGCAAATGAACTATAACACAAGGCGAAGTTCAGCCAAGTTTTTCATGGATAACTTTGAAGCTGTGCGTCCGTATATTCTCTCGGCTGGAAACGGGAGAGTGATAGCATGGAACAGCTCGAGGAACGATACAAGGGAAACTTTTCATTCAAAGATGTCATCTCTGTGCGTTCAATTGTCTGTGGACAAGTTCAGGTCATGATCCGTATGCTGGTAGATCACGCTTGGCAACTTGAGCACCGAAGGCGATATCAATGGGATCAAGAAATTTTTTGAGGTTTGTCTGCGTATCTGTGACCAATTCCTGGTGCTCAAGGAAGGTATAGCACAAAGATACTTCGCGATACCACCTCGCGCTTGCGCAGACGCTCGATTCACTGCGAGCTTCCACAGCTTGGATCGAGGTAGGTGTTCAGTGTCGATGGAGCGACGGTGTTCGAGTGAGAGAAGCATAACTGAATCATGCACGTAGCGTTCGACGACGGATATCTCTGGGTGGCTCGAGAGACGCAGTAGGAAGCTGTAGATATGTACTAACCCTTGTTCGAGCAGTGCCAACAAAGTATTTACTATTGTTTGCACACGAGCCGCCTTTGCGGTTTGCGATCGACCCTCAGTTCGGCACTGGCATCGACGACGACGACGACGACGACGAGCACGCTCGCACTGAGATTCCTCACAGACGACTAGTGATGGTCCACTGATCCTGGAGCGTAATATTCCGATGCCAGCCTTTGATCCAGTTCGAGACGCAGCCCTGAACTCGCCGGTGTCCCAGCCAAAGCTCCTTCCGACGCATCCTTACGACGCCGAGCCGGACAGGCATGAGAGACACTCCTTTGATGTTCCTTCCCCCTCGTCGTCACGACCGTCCTCTTCGCGGGCGACCAACAGTCCGACTGTAACCCGTCGCGCCACCGATCTGGCAGTCCTGCTCAACTCGGAGCCCCAGGAGCCACGGACACCCAGTTCTACGCGGCCATCGAGCTTGTCGCATCTGTTGCTGGGCACTGATACCCAGTTGCCTGTGTCGTCGTTTCCGCCTCCGACGATGTCGAACGGGGAGGTGGACAGGTTGACTGGTGCGCCGTCGCTGCGGCGCCGAAGCAATCTCCCGGTCCTCGACATCTCACGGACGGACACACCTCCAGACGATGGACAGTCGCAGTGTTTCACACACCAACCTCCATCTCGTGCACCGTTCCACTCCAAGCAGCACGTCGACCCTACCTCTGCCTCGCGTGTCCTCCCACCCTCCCCCCTCCCCCACTCTCCCGTCCGAACTTCCTCCCTTCCATCTTCCTCAGACACATCCGGTGTCGCGCGCTTTCCCTCTCCCCAAACAATGGCACCACCACCACCATCACTGTCCACCATTCCCTACAACCCTCGCAATCGCAAAACGCCTGCAGGCTCTGTGCTCGTCCCAATGTCACCACACGAAATGGAGTTGTATCGACAACACCACAGTACTGGCACACAGCTACTCCTATCCAAGCGTAAGCGAGAACGCAGTAGGTCTCCGGATCACATCCCACCTGCCAAGCGGCATGCAGGCGACGTTGGGAAGGTGATCGAACATTGTGAGGCTCTTATGCAATTCACCGGGTTATCTCACTCGTTTTGTTCTCCTTCTATATACAGATAACACGCGTCCTGAAGTGGGCGTCAAGCAACGCATGGAGTCTCCCATCATCGGCCTCAAATTTTTCAATAATTGGGTGAAATCTGTGTTGATCACGCGTTTTGCTCACCCCGCCCTCGCTTCGTCCCTCATCTCACAACCACAGTCCTCCGGACCGGGCAGAGGACGCGGCAAGGTCCTCGATCTCGGTTGCGGCAAGGGGGGTGACCTCACTAAATGGGCAAAAGCTCGAGTAAGGGAGCTGGTGTGTGCCGGTGAGTGGTCATCGAGTTCTCTTTGTCGACCACTTATGTCTCCGGTGGCCCGCCGATTTCTGTAGACATCGCTGACATTTCCATCGCTCATGCCCGTGAGAGATGGCAGGCGATGCCTAACCCGCGCTTTGACGCTGCGTTTGCGGCAGTCGACTGTTACACCGAGCCCCTCTCCAAAGCTTTCCCGCCAGAACGGCTCACTCAGCCTTTCGACGTCGTTTCAATGCAATTCTGCATGCACTACGCGTTTGAGACGTCGCAGAAAGCGCGGTGTATGCTTCGTAATGTGACCCAGTACCTCCGCAAGGGCGGGGTATTCCTCGGTACTATTCCCAATGCCGATCAATTATTGTACGGACTACTCTTGCTCAACTCCTTGTCAAAAGGATAACACTGCTCTCAGAGAACGGCTAGATGCTCTGCCGCCTGCTGCGACTGACCTTTCGTTTGGCAATGCAGTGTATCGGATTCGTTTTGAAGATCGGCAATCTCGCCCGCTGTTCGGACATCGTTATTACTTCTTCCTCAAAGATGCTGTTGGGGATGTGCCGGAATACATTGTGAACTGGGACAACTTCGTAGGGTGGGTATTTTGCGCGCATTTCTTTTCAGGTCATCTTCGTGATCCCGGCTCGTCTCGCTTGCGCACTGTTTATTGGAGATCATTCGAGTCATCTGATTCTCTTGGGGATGGCTGGTTTCTTACCTCTCATTACAGTTTGGCCGAGGAATATTCCCTGTTCCCAATTTACAAAGAGGAATTCCACCAAATTTTCGCAGAACACTCCGAACAAGAGGAGTTCAAAGAATTGATGGTACGAATGAAGGTTGTAGATGCAAACGGCGAGAGTGCGATGGATGAGGATCAGTGGGAAGCTGCGAGTGAGCCGTTTTACAATCCATCTTCCGACGATTCGATCGCTTACGACGTGTGTCAGACATTTATATTGGGTTCGCATTTGAGAAGCGGTGAGGTGGCCGACACACGTTTCGGACGGTTTTCTGGTCTGGTATTGATTACTTGATGTGGGATATGATAAAGCTTGCAACAGACTCGATCAGTGACGACCACTCCGGGCAGGATAAAACAACAGTACATCCCGGTAAGATTACAGGTGAGATAGGATGTCGTTCAATCGCGGAGAAGATAGAAAAATACGAAGGGGTGAAAGGGGTAAAAATAGGATGGACGTCCGGCTCTCTCGATCCTCAAAAAGTTTACTCTTGACCGAATCCAACGGTTTCCCTGTGAAATGACAATTCCGTTGACGACCCAAGTTTACAACAGACAACAAACTTACTCTACAGCCAGCGTAAGCTTTTGCTCCAAACTTGCATAATCCTTATACGGAGGCAAATCGATACGGTTGAAACAAGTATGACTCTTCGGTAACTGCGACGGATTGCCGGATTTTTCGATTGTGAAACGCCTTGGACCATCCGATCCTTGAAGGTCCTTAAAACCGTTGACAGGAATACGCGATGTACCCGTCGCGAATTGCAGCAGTCGAGATTTCCGTTCAGGCGGCCAGCTGCGGATACACTTCCAGAACCACTGAATTACTTCATCGTTCATCTCGTAGCCTCGGTAATCGGTGTGTTTGGTCCAGTCGTCGCTGGAAAACGTTGAGTGTCGCAGCAGCACCGCAAGGTGAACACAGGCACTTACACATCGATCTCAGACATCCCACCAATCAGCAACTCAAGTTCTCGTTCATCAAAGACGGTAATTAGTTCTTGTGGGATTAACTCGCTGAAGCCCGACATGAACGCTTCAAATTGATCTTTGATGCGTTTCGAGATACGATACTCAACCACGGCATCAACATATTCCTTCTTGTTCTCCTCGGTCACGGGAACGTCAGCACCGCCGGGCTTCAGCTCGATCGTTACGAGCTCTCCAAATCGCTCTTCGGATGTGGTGAATGTCTCATCAATGACATCTGTAATGTCGTTTTCGCTGAACTTGGTGTAAGCATCCAGAAATACAAGGTATCGCTCGGCTTACAGCATCCACGTGAGACCACGGTGGAGTTCCGCGTCAACAGATTCCAAGTCAGACAGAGTGACCTTTTTCCTCAAAATCATCTTGTAGAAGCTGACTATGAAGTATGCGTCGAGGAAGCGTCGATGAAAGATACCGAGTCCAAGACAACGCCCGATGAACTTGAAATAATTCAAGTGTTCAGGGTTTACACCGGAAGCTGGATTGATCTGAAGAGTGTAGTTATCATGCGCGGAGTACTCGAAGAGGCAATAGAATGGGTTGAACATCTCATGCGAGAGAAGGAAGAAGAACTCCCTGATGAAAAGTTAGTCCGCGATAAACCATCGGGCTTGACAACGCACCTCGAGAGGCCACCGTAGTCCAAGCCATCCTCGCCATCGAATTTAATCATCAAACGCTTCTTGAGATCATTAGGCGTCTGCCTCATAATCTCTGTGTAGCTATCCTCAAAGATGTGGTTGCGTCTGACTTTGATCTGGCAGTTGCCAGGCTGTGCACGCATAGCGGGCTGACTGCGGAAGTAAATAAGCTTCCTCCGGAAATCGCGTTTGTATTGTGGCACATTTGCGTCCAACGAAGATGGAAGACGAGGGTCATCCCATGTTGTTGTTTTGGTATTGTGATCGACAAAGTATACACGTGCAGTTGAGGTGAGACGCATCTCCCAGCCAGAAGGCAAGGGTCCAAGCTGAGAAATAGCTTGTGGTTGAAGAGATGTATTTTGGCCATTGGGCCCCATGACACGTATGACTGTCTGACGGCGCGGGTCGACCCAGGTAGTCGTGCGAGTGTTGTGGTCGACATAATATGGGCGTCCTTCAGGGGTGTACCTTTCCTCCCATCCAGCCGGAAGACTACCAGTACCCGCGGTAGTAATGTTATTGCTTGCGGCTAGGGCAGCTGAGGAGGTGTTGGTGGAACTGGGTTGAGGTGTGGTAGAACCAGCACGGGAGCCATTCGCATGTGCAGTATTAGCACGGGCGACATCGACCATGTCATCTGCCAGGACACGACGAGAATGTTGGTCTCTGGCAGCGTTCGTCTCGTTGTCTTGGTTATTGGTATTTACAGACTGGTCTGGGGACGGCCTGTTCCAAGTGGTAGTTCGCGTGTTGTGATCTACGTAGTAAGTTCGGCCGAGAGGATCGATACGACGTTCCCATCCAGGAGGAAGGGGTCCAAACTGGTCGACATTGGGGTTGAAATTTCTCTGTTGATTGGCTGTGCCAGGAGTTGCTGCGAGTGCAGCATTGGCCTGCTGGGCGGGGGCGAGTGCCCCAGCACCACCTGAGCTGACGGGACGATTAGATTGGGAGGACGGCTGATCCTGATCGGCGAGACCAGAAGAGGAAGACGGTACATGTGCGGTCGCCGAGGGCAAGAGCGTTGCAGGGGCGGTGTCGGCGGCGTGTGTACTGGAGGTTCTGGATAAAGCACCGCCAGAGGGACCAGGGCCATTGGGTGAGAGGGAGAGGGTGGACTCGTTCATGCCCATGTCAGCTAGTGCGGTGGTGACGCCCTGCACCTGAGAGGGTCCAGGGTTGGAGATGGGTTGATTGACGTTGGTTGACAGGTATATGATGAGCTTGCCATGGACGACGAGGTTATCATTGGATTTTTTCAGATCGAGCGTCAGCATCTCTGGGCGACATGAGTTGACTGGACAAGGAGAGTGACAGGCGCTCACCATGCCCACCCAGATCAAGGTCGAGAACGTCACAGACCCTGACGTTGACGACACCCAGGAAGCCCTGGTCGCGTCGCTTGAACTTGCGCTGGTCGAATATCTGGACGGCGACGACGGAGGAATCCTTTACGGTGCTGTGGACGCGAGAAATGAAATGAGACGACGTGACGAGGGTGGGCCGAGAGGGAACGCTCACATGTCGAAGCTCTCGTTCCAGTAGGGATTGAGGGTCTTCTTTATGACGCTGGTGGTGTGGGTCTGCTCTGCGTCGACGGTGATGACGGCAAAGGGGTCAGGGAGACGAAAGACGTCCCGCTTGGAGAGACCGTCGGCGGCGACGACTGCAGCGCGGTGAGGACGTGGTGGTGGTGGTGGTGGTGGTTAAAGGGAGAGAGAGAGAGAGAGAGAGAGAGAGACACTGACCGGTGATCCTGATCTTCCTCCTGCTGTGGGGGGCAGACATGGCGGGTGGGCGTTGACAAGGACGACGACCACTCAGATATTCAGACACCGATCGCAGCGACGGCTCGGCATGGTTCGGCACGGGGACATGCCATATCCGGCGGGATCAGGCCGACGGCGCGTCCAAGAATGCCGACGACACTCCACTCGGTGAGTCCGCCTGCCCCGCCGACAGAAACCTGCAGGGAGAGCCGCTCACTGCAGCGTCGCAGGCGCACCAGCACGCCGCCAACGCAGACGACCTGCTGAGCCAGGGCCTCTGGATCAGGGCTGCAGAGGAACACGCAAAGGCTGCAGACGCCTTCTTGCAGTGCGAAGAGAAGTCGACCGATGCCAGCGTACACGCGTCGCCTCGTCTCCCTCCGCCTCCGTGCTGACCCCAGAATCTAGACGAAACGCACGCTTCGCATGCTCTACAACGAACACCTCAAGGCAGGAAGAGACCTTGAGCGGAGGATCGCCAAGCTACGAGAAGAGAACAAGGACCCAGCCCTTCCGCAGAAGGTCTCGCTTCCTCAGACCCGTGCCGAACACAGCTCCTCTGCTTCGAGCGCCCGGTCCCATCTCCCTCACCCGGCTCCGTCCCCTCCACCCCCGCCAAACGCTTCCCTGCGGATGATGGATTCACAGAACAATGTTGACGAGTCCTTCATGGTACTTGGACAACGGGTACGTGTTCCCCTTCCGAACCCAATGCGATGCCGTTTTGACCGCGGTCATCCCCGCCCTGTCGACAAAAAGTCTGATCCCGGAGATGCTTTCAACAACTTCTGGCGGATAATGGAGGGAATGCTAGACAATCTTTCCCAGCCAGTCGCCTTCGCCACGGCCCCCCTCGGAACAGAGCCCGACTTTTCGGCAAAACGAGCAGTGCAACGGGACGGCAGTTTGGAAAGTGAGCCTGAGCGCGAACCACCCTTTGTTTCCAGGTTCTCTCGGAAACTCGGCCTTGACGGTCGTCCGAAATCGAGTATGCTGGTCTCTTCGTAATATCAGCGATTATACTCATCCCCCCGGCACAGAACAAGACGCTGTTCTCGAAGAAACGGACGAAGAGGTATTCGTAGACGAAGGTAGGCCTTGTCTCCGACAAAACTGGTCCGGCCTCAATCCGTCTTGTTCGACGATAGACGGAGAGCTCTCAGAATCATTCTACTTGATTCCCTTGGAATCGCAGGCAGCAACGTCCGCGCTGAAAAGAGAAAACATCTCGCTCAAGGAAGAGATAGAGGAAATGCAAGGACGACTTGCCGAAGCAGTGCGCGTACTACATTTACGCAAGGAACAGGATCAATTGTTACGGGATAGCATAGTGATGGCGCGGCATCAGGTAGGCCCTACCGTTCATACCCTGTCCACAACGTGAATCCTTGGCAGGCACAAAGGGCCATGGGTGCTTCCCTTGTCTTGCAGCGACCGAGCGGACAACAGCCGGCGGTGGACCTCGGCGCACTCAACATCAATATTCCATCCGTCCCTACTCCCATGACAGCACTCAACGCAGGTCGTGATCGCGAAGCACAGTTTCTACGTCGGATCAGGGACCTAGAAGAAGAGCTTCGGGTCGTCCGTGTAGAGAATGACAAACAGGTTGGATACAATTACGACAGATGTCTCCATTTTCTAACATCCGAATACACGTAGAAAGTCATGATTACACGGTTCCGTGAACGGTGGGAGAAACTGAAAGAATCGGCGAAGCGAAAGAAAGATGCCAAGACTGCCACAGGGGCCACGAAAGCCGGCGTCCGCGAACGCATCGAGGAAGAACCTGAAGCAGAGCAAGAATTGGATGAGGCTGGCCACGCCTAGTCCATCTCTGACATGTGTAGCTTTCAGGAGGCCAGTGCTTTCCTTATTGCTCTTCGGGTGCACTGCACGTTGTATCATTAGCTGTGTAGATACCATCGAATCTCAATATTTATCTCGCGCTCGAGAACCGGCGTAAAACAATCATCCGCTCCGCAAGCGTCTAGACACTCTTGCGGGAACGCACACGTTCCAGCGCGGGCGTTGTTAAGCAATGTATTTCTGCTGCACACTTTCCTGTGCAGTGGTGCTCGTGACAGATATCGCGGGCTCGGATAGATTCAACAAGTCAGCACAGATGTTGATGTGCTGCAATGATGAGTTTTTGACCAATAATATGTCTATGGACCGTGCTGGATGTGCACGTCCATGAGAACATGCTACATGGGCACTGGCGTAATCTCTATCTACAACTTGAAGGATCATAGGATTACATTCCACCATCACCACGTTGATGGACATACATGCACAGAAAGAAAGTGACATTGACAGATCTGGGAGTGCACATGGCTGTGCTCAGGGCATACAGTCCACGAAGAGACCGTAATCGATGATACGGAGGGAAGACACCAATAAGCTGAACTGGGAAGCGATAGCAGCTGCATGCTCTTCTCCGGCGCTACCTTGCAAAGTCCTGGGTACATTTGCCGTCACAACGATGTCGGCGTTTTTCCTTTCAACGTGGACACGAAAGAGAGCCAAGAATATGTCCACGCAGTCCGGAGTGACTGCGTTGAATTTTAGGATGGATTGGGTTCCACGCAGCAGGATAGGTGATGGAGTCCTGTCACCTCTGTCGTTAGGAATAGTAGAGATACTCTGGATCGTGCTCGAAGTGGCAACGTTGTCATGAGCCAATGCTTCGAAGTGGAATCTTTAGACGGACGGTCACTCGATCCGAGATATGATAAGGAGACGACAGGATCACTTTACTGCTTCTGCATCAGTAGACCGTGGTACGCGTTGCAATACCTCGATGATGATGGAATCATTGGAGTCGGGATACAGGAAGACCTCCTGATTATCTGGAACTTGTCGAAGGTCGCTGTCAAGGGAATTACGGACCAAGTATAACCATAATACGTCCAAAACGTACGATGCGTCTATGAGATCGGATGGGAACCTAGACACATTGATGGCACCGCCGAATAGGTCTCTGTCGGCCATCAGCGTCACCACTTACTGCACCAACAAGTCGAATCTTTCTGCTAACTTAGCCACTGTGTGTGTAGCATGCATCACGTGACTTCACTCACCGCCCGAGGGCGCGTTGATTAGCGTTTCTCGCTACAACATCATCATATGGGATATCATGTCAGAGGCACTACGACGATCTACAATGCAGCCTGCCACGGAATCCTACGGAAATTCTCGTTCCGGTCTACCCGTTCCATCTACCATCAAAAAAGCACCTGCGGCATCATCTGTGCGTATGAGCCTCGCAGGTCCATCTGGGCGTGCACCATATCTACCTCCCCCCAGTGGTGGTCCAAGTTCCAATCCACGACAATCTGTATATAGATCCCAAAACGTCAACCCACTCCTACAGAGCACAACCAAGCCAAGTTATGGCCGGACTCCCCTCAACGCGTGAGCCTATATATTCCTCTGCAAGTTTTTTGACCAAGATCGTATTTTTTCTCAAGTTCGACGCGTCGTGGGTCAGTTTGGGGTGGCGCTGGAACTCTTCCTGCACCCTCGGGAAGCCAAGTGCTCAAGGATCCTCGCCCCATTCGCGAGCGCTCATACCAAGCCAAGATGCGCCAGGAAATATTCTCATGGCTCCAGGGTACAGACTACGAGATATCCATGCAAACTTTGACAAGCATAACTGGAAAGAATTTTCGTGCAATGTTTCAACATCTTGTTAGTGTAGTTGACCCTTCATACCCTTTTGATCCCAAGATGCGCCTTGAGGACGAGTTTCAACCAGCTTTGAAAGCGCTTCGATACCCATTTATATCGCAAATTGACGACAAGTGGCTAGCCGCACCTGGTAGCTTCCATACATGGCCAACATTGCTTGCTGTTTTGCACTGGCTGGTCGAAATGGGAAAGGTCAGCCACATTCAATCTTGAAAATGCACGCGTTCAAATATGTCCAAGGCCAGAGTACATTATCTGGAATCTGATGACCCAACCCTACAAGTGGTAGATAAGGTTCCAGAGGAATTTCACGATCCAATACACCATCAAGCTCTGGCGTTTGACTATTTTGCCGAGGCGTATATCGCATTTTTCCACGGTGCAGATGTCTTCGAAGAGCAAGATAAAGCACTGGAAGCACGCTATGGTGGGTTACATGCCCTCTCTGCCCAAACTAGCCTTATCTTCTCTTAAGCGAAGAAGAATGAAAGAGTGGTGAACGATCTAGAAGAGCAAAAGGAAAAGCTTGCCAGAATTAAAGCCGAGTTTGAACAACTTCAGTCGTCTTCCGTGAGTATAATGAACGCATTGCAAGTCCAGATTTCATTTCTTTCTAGGCACCCCTCGAGAAACTGCAGAAAACCCACGGATTTCTTGTCAGTGACAGAGCAAAGTTCCATGATGTTCTCCAGCGATTCGAATCGCGGAAGAAGCATTTGATTGACACTATCGCGCACGAGAAAGCTGAACTCACTATTCGAAGTAGGCTACACATATGTATCTTGGACCTTTTTCTGATTTCATTTATAGCTGCAAATTTGGAGCAGCTCAAGAGTGAACATGCGAAACTAGCCGAGGTGGTGAAGGTGCAGAACTTGACACCCGAAGAGGTGATCCGGATGAATACCGATCATGAGGCGTTGACGCGGAATCTCGAGGATCTCAAGCATAGAATCGCCGAAGCCCAAAAGTCCGTCATGTCGTTGGAGGTGATAATGACGAACCGGGGAGCGGCTGCGGAAGAAGCTCTCGATTTCTACAATAATCTCCTTTCTTCCCTTGGATTATTCCCACCGATACCCCCACCTTTCCAAGACATCGATCTTACGCTACAGCTCAACATCGCGACATCTAATCCCCAGCAGATCCTCACAGGCGCTGACATTCGGAAGGTGGTCAAACCGACTCTCAATACGGTAGCAGAGACGAAACGGACAGAGCGTGCTAACGTGGAAAGCGAACGGATCAAGGTGGACAACGAACTCGACCAGTTAGCACTAGAGTGCGAAAACGTGGACGAGGAAGTCCAAGAAATCGAAAAGAAGGTGGTGGCATTGAACGAACAAGCGGACGACCTCCGAGAGGTAAGTGCCTTGCCACATCATTTTCCCGTCTACGACCAACACGACGGCAGGCGGCCCAGCAAGAAGCTACGGTGAGCAATGCCGAAGCCGCACGACTAGAGAGGGAACTTGCGCATGCACGCACGGCGGCATTATCGAGTGGGATGGGTGTGAAGTCGCGGCTTCAGGCCCTGCAATTTGAGTGAGCACCTTCCACCAATATCATTCTCTCTGTCGCTCACGCCGAAACTCCAGCTACCGAGAGCAACTCGCCAAGGTTGCACGTCTTAAAGATGAGACGATTCGAGCCATTGCCAAGAATAGTAATGAGATTGGACTGTTCAAGGAAGCGGTTTCTGCACAGCTCAGACATCTCAGGGACTTTGTAGAGGATGGTGGATGATACCTTTTGGGCTGTCGTGTTGTCACTCTGAGATCGGGTAACACTTCAAGGAATGGGAATGTTCACACCGGTGGAAACGACTTCCGAACTAAAAAATACATCTGGGGAATCTTCGCCAATGAACCATGAGAATCTTCAAGTTGAAACCCGAGTGTAGCATCACCCGTTCAATTAGGGCCCATGTTGCTCACGCTGAGAACTCGCAAGACAAGGGTCCGGCAGAGTGGCGAGCCCGATGTATCTCATCTCGAACACGGCAAGAATATTTTTCAAATGACACTGTTCATCCCCGTGGTTACAGTAGGATTGGGTTGTCGTGAATATGGACCAGATGGACTGGTCACTGCACGGTTATGTTGGTGGTTCAGGTGTACCATCACGTGCGGGATGTCGCGTTGACCTAGATGGACTATCTCTATCGACTACCTACCCAAGCTCTCGTGTCCAACTAAAACTTGGTCGACTCGTCTGTTGGTTACTGTGTGTTGTTGGCATGCGTCGATCAGGATGTCTCTTGAGCTGAGCCTGTGTCAGCATCATGACGGCCAAAATAATTTTTGCTGGGAGATTCTCTCTTGCGTGCCCAAGGAACGAATCTCAGTGTCCAGTGTCATGGGTATGGTGCCTGAGGGGTTTGCGTGTTGCCGGAACTACGTAAGATATATCTGGCCTTTTCCCTTTACCTCTTGATTCCGACCAGGAAAATACAATCACCGCGCACCAACTTGAACACGCCCCGACGGCCTGCATGCCTGCCACTGGTAGGTTCATGTTGCTTCCGCCACAGCTCGGGCATTTGGTGAAGCAACCTTGACTGGAAGGTTATCGGTATCGGACGGGCTGCAAATTCATCTCAAGGGGTTGTATCAACTATTTTCGCAGTCGTATTCCTCGTGGCTCTGACAACTAGATTGCGATCGCAGCTGCCGCAGGTCCATACAAGGCGGTGGTTCGGCGGGAATGGCACTTCACAAATATCACTCAGGCTATGACGGCGCGCGGGTGACGTCGTGAGAGTGGTTCATGTGAAAATGCCAGGACAAGTAGCCTGGAGTCTTCTCTTGCTGTGGACGGCCCAGTTCGGGTACAACGTGGTTCAATGATCAGATCTCAGTGGCTAAAGTCTACTGTGACGCCGTTCTGCCAGCTCTATTTCTCACTACCTAGCCTCTGATCACTTGTAGGTTCCCAGATATCCTGTCGTCCCGCACTTTCCACGCATCAAATTATCTGATATAGCATGCCTCCATATGTGACAGACAAATTCCGTTTACCACTCATATGGTCTCGTAGGGCTGTTTCCTGTCCTTCTCACACCGTCCTGCTCAGGCTACCGGACTATCTAGAGAACCGGTAGGCACAAGTGGTCTCATCGCGCCACCGTGTGGACTAATCTTGCTCGCCCAAAGACCGAACCACGTGTCTGTGTAGCAGAGAACCACAGAGCAACAGAAGAACGCTCTGACAAAAAAAAGAAGTGATGGTGACCGGCTCCTAATAAATCGACAACCGTCATGCTATAATCGGGATGTGTATCTGTAGACTTGAACCCCTACTGGCCACTCGGAATTCCCAATGCCTGTGCGAATTCCTGTGAGTCTGTTACTGCTCTACTGTGCACAGGATTATTTCCAAGACTTTCTCCCTCCCTGCCCCGTTTTGTCTCGGTGAATACCTGAGAATGAATAAAAGCTAGCCAGGGTAGGCAGAAATCATAACTTTGCGGTTCGCCCGATCATTTCGACACCTAGCGGATAATCCTCTCACTGCGATTTTTGTCGGTCTACTATGTCGCGGCCTGTTTGTAACGATGCTGAGAAGGGGACACTGGAGGTCCGCCCCCCTCAGCTCGTTGCGGACTCTGACGAGAAGAAGCCCGTGGACCTCGATGTGTTCCCTGTGCAATCCCTCAAGAAGGATGCACCTGTATTGCCTTCCAACGTCGCGAAACCTCCTCCCCAGCCCCCGAAGCCTCAGAAGTTGCAAATATCCAAATACGTTCAATTCATCATCTGGTTTAACTCGTACAGGTTTGCTCTACTGTACGAATCTTTCGCCGTCTCTGCTCACATTTCTATGAAGGCGGTTTTTCACACTCATCTGCATACTCAACTTCGTTGCCCTGGGTTTCGCTGCAGCTGGCCTCTGGCCATATGCCCTAAAGTACCCGGGTGCTCTAGTTGTGGGAAATTTGAACTTCGCCGTGCTCATGCGCAATGAGATATTTGGTCGCCTTTTGTATTTGTTCGTCAACACTTGCTTTGCAAAATGGACTCCTCTCTGGTTCCGTCTTGGTTGCACCTCTACCCTTCAGGTATGCATGCTTATTGAAAGCTTGGGAATAACGATTCATGTCTCGTCACCAGCATCTGGGGGGTATTCACAGCTCTTGCGCAATCTCTGGTATCGCTTGGCTCATCTTAATGATCGTCAATCAATTCAAGGTCAAGTATGTCTACAGTGACTCACTCTTGGCTTTTGGTGTCATTGCAGTAATCGTGTTACTTATCACCATGATTGCTGGTTTACCCTGGGTCCGTAACACTCACCACAAGTATGTCCCCTTGCAGATATTTCTTGATGGTAACTGACAATTGATCATGTAGCGTCTTCGAGAGGAATCACCGATTCTTCGGCTGGACTTCCCTCGTAATGACTTGGGTATACACAATTCTGACTAATACTTATGACGTCGCGGATGGAAAATGGAGTCGCAGCGGTGTCTACGTTGTCCATCAACAAGCGTTCTGGTACACCATGGGCATGACCCTCTTGTTTGTATCTTCCTCATCGATAATATGTATGCTAGCTCTGACAACAGCCTCGACAGCATCGTTCTTCCTTGGATTTGTACCCGGAAAGTTCCTGTCGACATAGAACTTGTGAGTGAAATACTACGAAAGATACACCCCGGGCCTGACTATCTTTACCAGCCTTCTCCAAAAGTCGCAGTCCTTCGCTTCGAGCGTGGCATGCAGCAGGGTTTGCTTGCCCGTATCAGTCGGTCTATGGTGATGGAATATCATGCTTTCGGTATCATCTCGTGCGCAATTTCTACTTTGCAACACTCTTCTTCTTTCTCAGTGCCTCAGTGAGGGAACCCACGCCAAGTATCATTATCTGATTTGTGGTGTGCAAGGTGAGTTTGTTCATGCTTACACATTTTGTAGACGTTTGTTCACTACCTTCTCAGGTGATTTCACCAAAAGTCTTGTCAACGACCCTCCAAGGGAGATCTGGACACGTCAGCTGAAGGTGGGCTGAACAAGGACCTTACATTGGCATGTACTCACGTTCAGTCTAGTTTGCTGGTGTGTCCAACACTTCTACATTGTATAAGCGTGGCATCCGTATCTGCACGGGAACGGGTCTTGGCGCCGCCCTCTCAACATGTATTCAGTCACCCTACTGGTGAGAAGCTGTCTGTTCGGATGAATAATAACGGTTAATATGTATTTCTCCTTGTAGGTACCTCATCTGGATTGGTAGATCATCTTCGTGATCTGCCATTGGACGATACTAAGGTCTGCTGTTAGGCTCCGACCAAGAGAAGACGTTTGGCCCCACCATTAGTGGCCTCATTCATCGTCATATTGGTCCTGAACGTCTCCTCCTATGGGATAGCAAGGAGCGTGGCGGCCGTCCAGATACGATGAAGATATTGAAGGAAGCTTACGACTACTGGCAAGCTGAGGGTATACACTCTTACCGAGTTTCTCTACAGCCGAAAATTGACTGTCGTTTACGCTAGTTG
The DNA here is from genome assembly GCA_038094635.1 of Tylopilus cervinicoccineus. NCBI lineage: Eukaryota > Fungi > Basidiomycota > Agaricomycetes > Boletales > Boletaceae > Tylopilus > Tylopilus cervinicoccineus. Next base: position 147,793 of record JBBPUK010000009.1, on the reverse strand, counting down.
TCTTTATTACCTCGAATTACGTCGGAAACTTCGAGATCCAACACGGCTGCAAGGCACTCGGCATTCCAGCTTTTGGTACTCTCTGGGATTTCGTAAGTTCTGTCGATCATTTACCTTGGTGGTTCATGACCATATTTACGCTTTTCCAGTGAAATTTCCGAGCTGTTTATAATTAGGCCCACCGTATCAAGCCATTATCGTGGTGTTTTTCCTTGGGTATGGTATCTTCTGTGCCAAGGTTGTCGTTTGTCCCAAGAAGTCACATAACTATAATTTATATCGGGACGCAATGCGAGCTGGAGCTCGTTGGCGAGCACTCGTCGAGTATTATTTATCTACACACAACTAGGTGTATACGCACATGAAGCCTTGTTTCTCGCTTTATATTGCTCGCTGCCACTGCATGGCTGTGACACCCAGGAAGTTATTTTAGATTACAGGCAAATCACATTGCTGAGAATATAAATGGCCTTGACGATAACGCGAGTGACAAAATCAAATGTCGAGAGTGCATGTGTTCTTCGCAATCGTCTTGTACACCGTGAGGTTGCCAAGACTGGTTCAGACGAGACAATATTCCAAGACTTCTCCCGGCCTTCCCATCCACTGCCATCGTCTGTTAGGATTTATCCGAGTGTTTGGTTCCAAACGAAGTCCGCGCCTGGCGAGCTCGATGACGATGCGTGCGATATTTCGAGTGTCCTGTATTACGTGCAACAATGAAATCGTCGTCAACACGACAGTGGGATGAAACACGCCATGCTTTACTGACATCGATCCCACAATGTGGTCTCCCTTGAAAGGGACCCAGCCTGAGCGCGCGTAACTGCTGAGTTATCTTCAACGACCGAAAGTGGTAACTGGACGGAAACTGCCAATAGGAGCCGAATGAAAGGCGATCGGTAAGCGAGAGCAGGTGGCACATACCTTGGTATTAATTTGCTGGGCGTCAGACGCCCTATTCATCGCTGCCCAAACAGAGACGGTTTTTCGTACATCGAGGACGTCGCCCCTCAGCCATGACGGCATTGGTACCTGTCAAGCAATGACTGCTAGATTGAATGGTTGTTTTTAGGGTACTGACGTTGGATATAAAGCATTGTTTTACTACAAAATCCCTGACGTCGAATGGACCGTCACTGCACCAGCAGAACCGTTGCAAAGGTCTGCCATCCTTGGGATCAATCAGCCCGTGTTGGGCTAAAAATCTCGCGAACATTTTGAGGACCTCGGGAAATGTTGGAGCGTATTCAACTTGTGCCTGCGTGCGCATGATGAGGAATGGCGAGGATGAAGAGGAAATAGAAATAGACCTGAGTAATCCCAGTTAAATCGGTGCAGAATTGCGATAGCTGAGGTCTCCACGTAGGCTTGACGAAGCTGCGAAATTCATCGACAATTTCTAGGCGACTGGCTTTGCCCTTTAAAGACTTGTCTCTCCAGCGCAGCAGACACACTGGCCACTCCTTTGATCGCAAGATAATCAGAACCAAGGAGAAGAGGGAATGGAGGTCTAGCGTACAATAATTTCGTTCGGCCACTCGAAACCTGTGCCTCGGGAACACGTTGCCTCGACGTCGAGGATGAGAAAAGCGTCGTAGGGTTGTTTTACACCGACGGCGTCTGTCTGCAATTTGGATGAGGATGGTTCATGGAAAGGTGCAGTGTCGAGAGGCCTGGCAGGCGGTTGATAGAATATCGAAGGCATAGGAATGGGCCCCTGTGGTGAGTCGGGACGATTATTTTCTTTTTCTGAAATCTTGCCGAGTGTCTTGAAGGACCTGGCGACAAGGATCAGGAATGCGAGCGGCGAAGAGGAGGGACGAGGAGAAGGATGTGGGGGTGCGGTGGGCAAGGGTCAGAGAAAAGGGCATGCAAAGGACAAATGGACTGCCAGTTGGACTGCCAGTGGCGACGATGGACATGCCCAGCCCCAGGAGGAGTGCGGCGTGTTCTGCTCATGTTCGCTGTCAAGTTTCAGCTAGGGGCCCCAAGACCTCCGTTTCATTTCCCCATTCGTCCTTTTCTCTCTCTTGTTCTTCACCCACACTCGGCAAGCACAGGTCGCCAGTGAAACCACCCAGGCAGATGGCGGTCCAGCATGGCGACGACCTGGAGGACGATTTCGTCCCGGACGACCTTGTGGCCTCGTCCGGCGAGGAAGACGCGACCTTCGACCTGCGCCAGGGAGCGGGCGATGACATCGATGGCCTCCTCAGCGCGGACGAAGACGCAGAGCAGGACGAGCCCGCTCTCAAGGGCAAGGCAAGCTCGGCGAAACGCAGGCGCAGAGAAAAGGACAAGGAGAGGCAGGCAAAGGTCGCTTGCACCGTCCCGAGACCGACTGTGTTGTGACTGACCCGGCGCCATGCAGAGACGGAAGCTCGCAGAAGCGGTAGAGGTTCTCCAGCCTCCCTCGATGGCCGCGCAACCGGCCAACAAGCTTGCGGACTACATGTCTGCCATGCAAGCCAGAGCATTTCCCAAGCTAACCGGGCTCGAACTCAACGATATATGTATCCCTGGTGGGCACATCCATCACATCTCCCTTCCCGTAATCTTAGTTAAGCTGCAGACAGAAACTGCAATCACGGACACGACGCAATGGACGGGGTCGAGGTCGTTGGACCGTCTGGTCGACTTTATTATCAAGGGTGGGTCTCGTTCCCTTTCCACCCGTTACCCGCCACAAACCATCATTCAGTGCTTCCCATGTTGCATGAGAGGCTCTCTCAAAGGTCCAAGTCACCCGGCGCTCCAACTCTGCTGTACATTGCCGGAGCAGCCCTCCGAGTAGCCGATGTGACCAGGGTTCTCAAGGATAAGAGACTGCGGGGCGATAAGGGTGGTGACGTGGCCAAGCTGTTTGCAAAACATTTCAAGTTGCAAGACCACGTTGCATATCTCAAGCGATCAAAGATCGGCTCGGCTGGCGGTACACCAAGCAGAGTTGGGAAACTTCTCTGTGAAACAGGTGAGCACAAAGACCGCGAAGCCACGTCAGATTTGACCATTCGCAGACGCACTGTCCGTGTCTCAGCTCACGCATATCATTCTGGACATCTCCTTCCGGGATGCCAAGAACCGTAATCTCCTCGATATACCTGAAACTAGGGACGAAATTTTCAAAACGGTCCTTGGGGCGCCGAGAGTGCTCGAAGGAATCAAGCAGGGAAAGATACGTGTAGTGCTGTTTTAGTGATTATACGCTGTTGGCCATTCTGACGTGGCTGGTAACTGATTCGCGCGTAGTAAATAAAAGTAGCATAGTACCCGTGAATCTTGAAGTCAAAAGCCTTTTGGGTTGACCCTTAGTGTCAGCTTCGGAAGGGAACGGTGAGAAGGACAACATTTTGCCAGTTGGAGGGAGGGCATACCCTCGTCCACTTTGGTACCTTGTGAATACCCTTTCGATACCCGCGGGCGGTCGAACTGAAGACGGTATATTTATCCTTTGGGTCCATTTCGTGTTCCTTGGGCAAGAGCAGAGCACGGTCCTGGATCAAAATAAGTGTCAAGACCACCGGGCCCGGTGCGATGCTCACCAAGGCTTTGCACTGGACACCACTTGCACGGACTGCTTCAATGACCGCATCCACTTTCTTGAGGCGAGCACGCGCATTTGCCTTGCGCGTGACGGACAATTTCCAAGGTGTTTTCCTGTCCCCGCTTAGTCCTTCTGACGGTGCAAGAGCGCGCAACTGACCATAAGAGACCGCCGTATGCGACAGCCGTTGGTTGGAACGCGCCAAACATGACGAGGAGCGCAAGGGAGAATGCCGAGCATGCCGGTGCCCTTTTTCAATCTCCGACGTTAGTGTCGCCCGACGTGTTGACCTCGTCGCCAAAGACGACGACCACGACCATCCGACACGATGGCAGTCGAGACACAGACAATGCCCGCATTGAACGGACACGTCTTCGATGGTGATGCTGACATGAACGAAAGGCCTTCGCTCAGGTTCGCCAGCGGTCTCATCCTCCCTCCCCCAGAAATCAAATGTGGGTAGTCTTGCAGCCCTGAGCAATCCTCTAGTGCTAATGTACCTCTGCAGCCGTTATTGACAGAACCGCTCTTTTTGTCGCGCGCTCTGCCAACCCCCCGCAGTTCGAGGACAAGATTCGCGAGAATCAGCGTCAGGATCCCAAGTTCTCGTTCCTCAACCCTGCGGACCCTTATCATGCTTACTATAGGCATCGTATGGACCGAATATCTGCCGGGGAGGAGATTGAGGAGGCATCCCCGGACAAGGTAGTGGAGGGTGAAAAACCGCCCGTAGTTCAGGAGGACCTCGGGGTCGAACCACCTCAACCCCAATTCGTTGTGGATATGCCAAGTATCAGTCCTATCGATCTGTAGGTGTCTTATCGGTTTTCATTCAACCTGACTTCATTTGACATCTAGAGACACCATGAAATTGACCGCCCTTTTCACTGCTCGCCGTGGACGCGCTTTTCTTGCTGCGCTTTCCCAAAGAGAAGGGCGTAACTACCAGTTCGACTTCTTGCGACCCAATCATTCACTCTTTGGTTACTTCAATCGCTTGGTCGAACAATATCTGAAAGTTTTGTACCCGAGCAAGGAATTATCGTCGTATATTCACGAACGCGCGCAGGGCGGCTCGCAATGGAAGGCTCTTGAACAGTCAAAGAAGTACGCACGATGGGAACGATTGAAGAGAGAAAAGGATAAAAAGCGCCAGGATGATCAAGAAGCGGAGAAATGCACGTCTTGATTAGTCCAATCCTGCCTGTTACGGATGCTGACTTCTTTACTCATAGTGGCATTTGCTGAAATCGATTGGCATGATTATGCCATTGTGCAAACCATTGAGTTTACTGTCGCTGATGCCAACTCGGAACTACCGCCACCAATGAACGTGCAAGAGGTGGAAAATATGACCCTTGCGCAGAAACGTATGGCCGCAATGATCATGGAGACGACTGCCGACGACATTGAGGCTCACCGCGCAAGACAAGCAGCGGCGGAAGCAGAAGCTGCTGCCGCTGTTGGTGGTGCAGGTATTTCCACAGTAGATGGCGAAGATGCTGCGATGGAGCAGAGTGATGATGACGATGATGAGGCACAACAGCGGAGGCAGCGTGAAGCTGAAGAAAGGACGCGGGAGTTGGAGCGTGCAAGGGTTATTCAAGCCAATGCTAACGCTGCGGGTCCGATGAAAATCAAGTCTGACTATGTACCCAAACGTCAGTGTTTGTTTCCTTTGCTTTCGTTACCAGTGGCAGAGTTTTTCTAACGGTTCACGTTAGTCGGTGCCAAGAAAACATCTGCGCTCACTACTTGCGCCATCTGCGGCCAACAGATTCCCGTGGATGAGCTCGACGAGCATATGCGCATAGAACTATTGGACCCCAAGTGGAAGTCACAACGAGATGCCTTGGAAGCCCGCAAAGTTCAGGCCTCGGAGCTCTTACGAGGAGCCGATGTTGTCTCTTCACTCAAGGACCTCGCTCGTACACGTGTCGATATCTTTGGTGCCGAGGCGGACGAGGAGCGCCGAAAGAAAGAGGAAGAGGAAGAACGAGAGCGTCGGAAGGAGAGAGAAAAAGTTGTTTGGGATGGGCATACCGCAACCAAAGTCAGCACAATGGACAAGTATTCCCTCAATGTCAACTTCGATGAGCAAATTGCTGCTATTCACCGTGCCAAGGGCCTTGGACCACAGGACGCCAATGCAATCGGACCTGGTATTGGGCCTGCTGCTGCTCCACCTCCGCCGATGACTACGCTGCCACCTGCTCCTGCGTCGCTACCAGCACCACCAATCCAAGCGCCAGGATCCGTGTCTCATCCGGCATATTCTGCTGCAACCGTATCATCAGGACCCCAGCCAGCCTCCGTATACGCCAACCAACCGCCGCCGGTCATGTTACCCCCACTTCACTATCAGGGTCCAGATGCTGTGCAACCCTTCGGATTCCAACCGCCCCCTCCTGGTATGCACCCTGCTCGCGTGACTGGCCCACAGGCTGGCATGGTACGGAGCGCGGATGAGATGGAAGGCCTCGAGGAACAGCCGCAAGTAAAAAGGCAAAAAATTGCGAAGCTTCCTGGTGGTGCCTTGTATCCAGAGGCAGATTGGATCAGCATGCACCCTTATACCATCTCACTTAACATTCAACTTCCCAACGAACCTTCAAAACCGGAATGGAAACTCGACGGGAAGACGGTGATCATCTCTGATCTACCGCTCACGCTACTTGTTTCAACGCTTCGCGAACGATTTATCCAGGCTACCGGAAGCACTTTACCAGCCTCGAAAATGCGAATATCTTATATGGGTAAAATGCTTACGAATTCTAGCACGATCGCGAGTTACAACCTGGAGGACGAAGACGTAGTAGTTCTCAGCGTTAGTGCGGCGAAGAAGAGGTAATTTGGTGAATCTATTCTATGTGACCCTTCTACCCTAGTGTACTGCAGATTACATGACCATGCGTCTTCGCATCAGCTATGTATGTGTCCAAGACCTGATAAAATGAATAGATACAAATACGTGAACGTGACTGATCGAGATAAATAAACGATCCAAAGATGCGCCCAAAGGTGAAGGAGCCAGCCATCCAAGGCCCGAGTACCCGAAAATGCAAGTGTCTTATACCCACGTAAAACCCAGTGAAGCCCAACATGAACAGAAAACGAGGAGATGGGATTCCACTCATGGCTCCCTCGTGTCAAAAACGTTTCTTCAGTTCATCTGCGACGTAAAACCGATAGGCGAAGGTGATTAAGTGTGGGGTGATTGACCAGAGCCAGAGCCAGAGCCAGAGCCACCCGCTGCACGTTGGGCGGGTGCGGGGCTCGTGGAGCGCGGTCGCAACAATGGGGATGGAGGGAAGAGGGAGCAGCCGCATGAGCTGTCTGAAGCGGTCGGCGAAGGGGTCGGGTCGTTTGATCCCTCCGATTTTGTATCGGTGTCCGATGCGGGCGATCTATCCACAGGGATCATGTCCCGGAGCCACTCGTCCTCCTCCTGAGAAGGCCATCTGAGCAAAGTGGTCCTCCTCCGAAAGACGCTGGCTGGAGAAGAAAGGTAGGGGGAGTTGACGAGTGTGGGCGGTATAGGGGTGGCAGCGGGGCGCTTTGGGCATGTGAGGAGAGACGACCGCTTTTTGGATTGACCTTGAGAGACGGAGCTGTGGACGACAAGGAAGAGCGACATGGTGGTCAAAGGAGTGGGGTGGTATGCTGAGGAGGACGAGCAGAGGATCGGACTCGTTAGTTATAAATGCAGGGTGCAAGCGTCGAGGTTACAAATCCTTGAACCAACTCGGCTGACATAACGAGACCCGATCTGGCCAGAGGGTGCGATCAAGGCATTCCATTTGCACACTAAGCTTGGTCTAGACACCCCCCGAGCTGTGTAAGATCCAGTGACGTGAAATGTACAATCAACCCGCATTCCGAAAATAACAGATCATCACTTTTACAAGACTGAGCAGGCGACTCACAGAACCCGCCTGCACAACAACGCCACGACCAGCACGAGCAACACACAGATCGCAGTGTCCAATAGCAACGGTGGTCGATGAGAGCGATGATGGATGGCCAGCTGCGATCCGCGGATGGTCTCTCCGCCACCGGCAGTCCCACCAGCGATTGGCGGCTCAGATTCAGTAACAAGCGTTGAGATGGTGGCTGGATCGGGATCAGACATCATCGTCTCCGGACCAGAGGAACGTTCTGGGGCGGATGGCAGTAGTGTGGGTGATGGTTGAAGAATAGGAGATTGGAGCTGATCTTGGGCGCGTGAGAGTCCTCGGAGCCCTACGGGCTCGTTCAGGGTCATGGCGGCGTGCTGTGGCGGGTCTGGAAGACATTCCAAGTTATTTTGTTGGCACTTGGGGCACACCCACTCCCGCGATCTAAAGTGTTGCAAATTGTCAGAGTGACTAGAGCGCGATTGTTAATATAAACACTTGCATGAGTGCCAAACGTTTGCGCTCAGAGACAGGGTACTCGACCGAGCCAACGCCATTGGCTGCAGAGCCTTTGAGGGGGAAAAATCCCTGAAGGCCAAGGATAGCTTGGAACAGGGATCAGTCAACGTTCAATTAAAAGCGAGCGGGTACGCACCCGTTCGCACGCCCCAGGCAGGCTGCCATTCTTCTTCGTGATCTGTCGGATGGATAAGCCTAGGCCGTGTGTGAAATAGAGGGAAAAGACAAACAGTTTGTAAAGCTGATGCAAATCTGTCAAAACGACGATTCAAGATGGAGACCAAACGTGTCGGCTAATGGAGATGAATACCTTTGTGTTGAGTTCGAAACGGCCGTTTGGGGTAAGCATCATGAGGGAGGGTGGCCGGAAGGGGTATTCTGCTGGTAGCAATATGCGGAAATGATACAGGCCGCCCTCGAATTCCGTGCCCGATGGTCCTCTGATGGTGCAATGCCACTCCTGGGTGGGGAAATTAAGAGGGCAAAGGGCGACGGGTGCTGGCAACATACAAAAATGTCGTCCTGCCCGGAGCCTGAGTAGATGGACAGAGAGATGTAGAACGAGACAATACCTCGAGAGGTGCAGCGTGGTAATCGGTGCAAGGGTCGTTTGCAAGTTCTCTCGCCTCCTGCATTATCCGCTTCACGGCTGGGGACGCCGTGTCAGTAACCGGGCGGTCGGATGTGATCTCGGGGGAACAGACCGGCGTTGTTCTTGTTGAGGGATGGCATGGCTGGCATGGGCTGGACGAGGGAGTGGAACGAGAGCGAGTTTGTGTCCGTTCAGCGCGTTCGCGGCTCCGTGCTTAATTGACGAGCGATGCATACGTGGAGGCCGGGTATTGCCGAGATAACTTCGCGGACTTGGAATATAATAATGCTAACATTTCCTTTTTTTTTTTTTTTTTTTTTAAATAATAACTTTTTTTTTTTCCTGCCAAGTGATGGTGCACATTGCCCATGTCAAGGTCAGGCCGACCAAGCGTGCGTCGTGTCGTCCCATCCGTGTCGCGTCTGATCCCAGTGACCTTGATCCAGTACATCGACCTTCACCGTGCAAGGCCGAGCTCGTCGCTATGCTCGGCTGCTGGGCTGCCACTGGCGACGTTCTCTCTGCCGATCCCGTCAAGTGCAAGGAGGTGGCGGACGCGCTGTTCAACTGTATGCGCACAACGGTGGGTCGCCCGCCCAGCTGCCTATCCTTGCCGATCTCACATGCTGCCGTAGCCCGTCTACCCCAAACCACAGAGACCGTCCATCAACTATCATCTCAGTAAACTCCAACGCAAAGTCAAGTAGAACCTGTCTCGCCGATATAGTTATTCACACGTATTGATATCCCCTGCGAATGTCAGTAAATTTTGAGACAAGGAACGTCGCCGTTGCTCTCCATCCTTCCGCTGCCGTCTGCGACCATGATCTCGCCACGGCAACTTGGCATGCCCACGGACCAGGTTGCAGATGGGTGACACTGCATCTTCTGGGGGTACGACCAAGACGTACCAGTGTGACCGAAGCATGATTGCGCAAGACTCGACAACTGCTGTAGCATCCCCTCGCAGACTCTGTTTGGCCACTATCGAGGTAATCGGGTCGCTGCAACTCCATGACCCGAGACACAAGAACTCTCGGGTCGAACGCAGAAACGACCTGTTTCGTGTGATTGTCGACCTCGAGAAAAGACGCGTTCCACTACAGTTTTGAGAGCGCTGAAATCATTAGTTGATGAAAACCCTCTGGCGTCATGAAAATCAAGCGATGGGTACAGTACTGGAGTTGTGAATCCGAATGATCAACCCCAATCTAAGCCTCAGTTCCTCACAGGTGCGTACCTACTATTACCACCCGCCGCACCCGTGTCCCATGCACCGTGGTGGTGCCCGTACCGCATGCCCTCTGCTGCGCCGGGTTTCTCGACAAAGGGTCGCCTGTGTAACTACTTCCTTCACAGGAACGTGCGCACTGGTATCGGCGTCCAGTGGCGCACCTGCTGCAGAGCTGCTGCGCGGTGCATGCCTCCTGGCAGGATGCTCATGGACAGTGCCTGAACGGAACAGCACCTCCTCTGCATGTGCATTCCACGTAACCGATCTGGCCACCAACTACAAAGCCTCCCCGTTCCCCCGTCCTCCTGTGCTGTGTTCATAGCCCGGTTCTCATGTCAGATCACCCAAAGGTCGCCATCTTTTGGGACTACGGTCAGTCTTCGCCATCATTTCGACGACTGCGGCTCACTAGCTCACCTCCCAGAAAACTGCAGCCCTCCCACAAATTCTTCGGGTCTTGGTTACGACATAGTCAACAACATTAGTCGTATTGCTCGCCTGTTCGGCTCCGTGACGACCTTCAGGGCTTATCTCGATATTTCTGCGCAGTCGCCCAAGTCCGTGCCGCTCCGTTCCGAACTCCAGTCTTCTGGTGTATCTATGATAGACTGTCCCCATAATGGCAGAAAGGACGTCGTAGACAAGATGATTCTCGGTGTGTATCAACATGTTGCTCTCTCCCTCGTTGCTGAGAGACTGTTCCTCCCAAGTGGACATGCTTGCATTTGTCGTTGATCATCGTACCCCCGCCACACTCATCCTGATTACCGGTGATCGTGATTATGCCTATGCCGTATCAACCCTGAAGCTTCGCAAGTACCAGGTCATCTTGGTTGTTCCATCTTCTCTCCATACTTCACCCAGCCTCGAGAGTCAAGCTTCTCTCATCATAGATTGGGGCGCAGCTGTGCTAAGGTCTCGTCCAGAGGCAGTGCACTCGATGCAAGCCGTCAGACAGCCCTATCTCGGGGTTGATGTCAACCTCGTGACAAAGCTCTTGAGAGAGCTGCACGATTCCGCCCCTGGCGATCCAGATACTACTAAACACGTTCACTCTAATGCTGCTCAAGGCACTCCGAACCTGCGACGCACAAGTACTTGCGACCTTCTTGAGCCATCGAGGCCACACAAGATCACACGGAGCTTCGATTCCACTTGGGAAAATGACCCCGCATTGCCGGGCAAGTCTATGTGCACGGCAAGTGACCCAATCCCTGGAGCATTGCCCATCCCCAAGACACCTTTGCGTTCTCGACACGCATCTATTTCTACGGGGTCTGCACGGGCACGCAGCATCACCACTGTTGCGCATTCTCCTCCGGCAGTGGAGCAGGACATTCACGTAGAGAACCCGCCACTTTGGCGAGCAGGCACTTCCGATATCACCGATGTCGTCGGCACCGCAAAGTATAGTCCATCTGTTGTACCACCACCTGACATGCTCGAGCTACCTTCGCATGACAGTGGACCACCCTCGCCGATTATCGTTCGGCCACTCCTCGAGGATAATCAATCATTGCCGGTCTCGAGAATACCGACTCTTTCCTTTTCTCACGAGCGCAACTATCCTGCATCAACTGACAACTCCCAGTCTCAGCCTACGGCCGGACCTACATCTCCGATCATGGCCCCAACGAAAACACACCCTGAAATAGTCATGCCAGGTGTATGCGGGACCCCGCAAATGAAGGGCACTGAAGTTCCGAAGGGAACTGGGCATCTTAATAGAACGCGTATCGATGCCAGCGATACGAACTCCGGATGGTCTATTCTGAATCCAGTACATGCAAAGGAAGGTCTTTGTGGTGCTACTGACACGCTAAAGCCGAATTACCATTCCCATGCTGCGCCACGTCCAACGTACTCCCCGCCCAACAGAAACGTGGGGGACCCCACTGATACCCCATTGAGCAAAGATAATTCTGCCTTTGCAGCATGTCTCCGAGGGGTTGGTAGCGGTGTCGATTCGCAACGCTACGCTTTTCCACGCGAATTGAATACTCTTGGTTGCTCTACGTCAGGTCCCAAGCCGGCAGCCTCCTCTGGCGCTTTCCCCTCAGCTCCGTTTGCTGCCACGGAATCACATGAACACGATGATAGTGGACGGCGTGAAACATGGGCAAAGTTCAAACCACTCATTCATGTCCTGCTTGCAGCCCGAGAGAGAGGATTTCCCTGTCCCTCACGTTCAACGATTGCAATGGACCTCGTACAGTCGGACCAACAAGTTTATCGACGCGCTGGAGTGTCGAGGTTCCGAGACTACACCGCTCTGGCTGAGCAGGCGGGCGTGATTGAACTTGGCGGCAGAGATGGCGACGCATGGATTGCATTGCACCCCGGCTGGTTCGGGGCGGGAGGAGCTGCGACTCATTTTCTCTCAAGTAGCACCTCCTCCCCTGCGTCCGACCCACTGGAAATGACCCAGAACCCTCTATTAACGAGCCCCAAGATCCTACCCATTGAGGGGACTGTGATTTTGCAATCGCCGACTTTTACTTCACCGAAATTCGATGCGCTCGAAAATAGTTACACGCTCCAGACTGACCGACAAGGCGGTTCTCCTCGGGTTTTTATTCCTGCGCGGTTCCGACCGTTGATAGATAGTCTTATCCGAAGGCGTGCCGAGGGCTTTGACGCTAAGACCCTTAGATCCGTCGTAGGACAGCTGTTGGGCCAAGATGTATACGCTCAAGCAGGGGTGTCAGGATTCAAGGAGTACATCTATCAAGCCTCGGAGGCGCAACTGGTTCAGTTGGGCGGAGTTGGGGGTCATGCATGGATATGTCTTCACCCAGAATTACGAATATAGGGCCGCCTTCACACACGAGTGCGACTGAGTCCATCCTGCATGCTTTAGCTATATGAATGTGTAATAAGAAACGATCGCTAGTTTGCCTTGCGATGTCTTGAATGATGGGATCGGGAATTCGGAAGACAAGACCCATACTTGAGGCAGCAGGGCCGTCCATATGGTAGCGAGATCAATCGTGATCCCTACCTGTGCCACAACGGAGCTCACACTCGTGGATGGGCCAAACATGCTGGTGTATTCCGCAGAGAAAAGACCGGTCCTCCGAGACGGGAAGACGTACCAGGAGCCAGTGAGTCCTTCCTTCTATGTCCATAGTTTTGGGGCACCATATAACCCTCTTCAAAATGCTCTACGGGATATCAGCAATCAGACGGTTCGGTTCCAGCGTCGTGTAAACCCGCTCGACGTCGTCGTTCTCTTCCAGAGAGTCTATTAAATCCTCTAGTCGGTCTGTTTCCTCGGCGTCTTCCTGCGGTTCCAGCGGTGCCCAGTTGACCTCGCTCGTGATGACCTCGCATCGGGAGGACGTTGATGCAAAGTCAGTGATTACTCTCATGACCTTGCTGAGGTCTTCTGGAGGGCAGACCAACTGAACGAACCCGTCACTCACGAAATCTCAAGGTGCGAGGAGAGCTCGACGCATGCCTACCTCAACCCCGTGTTGCCCGGATTCCTCGTTCCATTCCGCAAAGTCGATCACACACACGTTCATGACCTGGTCTAGGAGCGCTTCCATGTCGCCGTCGCCGATGCACACTTTTACGTAGCCTCGTTGCTGGAACATGAACTTGACAGGCGCCGAACGCGCACTTGAGTGGAGAATGAGAAGGAGTAAACGCACGGCTTGGGATGCTACGACGCGCACCTATACGAGGTAAGAAGATCTTTGACCTGCTTCACCGTGCGATGGACGTTATCCGACCGACACTCTCTATGTGGCTGCAGAGTCGGTTTGAGGACGACACGCATACGGATAAAATACTCGCATTATGATGCCGACCGCACCGTTGTATATAGCTTCGAATAACAATGCCTGTCCGTGGCCCTTGGTTCGTTCGGCCTATGAGTTGCGGTCAGCAGCGCCGCGACCGTGTTCAGTCCACTGCCCATCACCTACCTTCTCGAGCGCATTCTCAATGTTGTCTTTGGGAACGCCAGCGTCTTTTGCTCGTCGGATAGCGATCGCCAGGAGACTGTTGTCTTCTGTGTTCGTAGAGCCCCCCGCTGTGTTAAAAGTCGTGAAACAGTACTGTCGATGATCGATGGAGACAACCGACCTTTGGCTGCAGACAAAATGTCCTGCAGACGAACCAGGATGAGCCCCCCCCGCGAATCGAAGACAAGGCGTGCTTACTACATACACGGGCAGCCTTGCTATAGATTTTGGACTTTTTGGCGTCTTCCACTCCCTTGCGGTGCTTGATTTTCGACCACTAGACACACGGGTCAGCCTGGAAGACTCGGACAGAAGGACTAGTACCTTGTTGTGGCCAGCAAAACGCGTCGAGGTCAGCGAGAATGGCCGGAGGGACGATGGAATATGTCTTTGAGCTTTTAGTTGAGCATGTCCCAACTGGGCGACCCTCGGAAACATGAGAATGATGCTTCGACGGCCATCCAAGCCATTAAGAGTATGTATTTGATCCGTCAAAGTGTAACAAACATTATGTACATATACTACGACTACATGGCCCAAGACATCTAATAGGATCCTAACATCTGGGGATCACAAAGTCTCTATGGCAATAGAGGCCTCAGCCTGCTTCGTCGACGATGATTCATGTCGTGAAAGTTGCTGCCCCGGGGTGGACTGTACCGCCCGCAAGGCGGCAATAAGATCAAAGTGGAAAAATGGTGTTGCTTCAGTCAGAATGGGTGCTGCCTCCGATGCCCTCTCTCTCTCATTGGCTGGCAAAGGCTGAGATGTCTCGTGTGCTTCGATATCTGTTTGCGGAGCCGAGTGCACCTCCCAGGCAGCTCTATGTTCGTCATCCAAAATGACGACAGGCGCAACTTCGCTGGGTACTTGCGCGGGCGAGCCAGTGCCAAAGCCACCAGCAATCAGCGCGCGCTCTGTCCAGGGAGAAAGAATCGAGGCAAAATGAAACTACAAGACACTCGGTGAACAACGTGCAATCGCAGCATAGACAATTGTGCTGACCTCTACGGGTGCGTCGGTCCACCGTTCGACTTCGTTGCGGGTATCGATCAGTGCTTGAACAGCCGTGGTATCAATATGCGACCTGAGAGATTCTGTATGAAAACGCTGTCCTCGGATATGAGCTGCGATGAACTTACACTCCAGAGAAGTCGAGGATGATTGCACGAAGCTTTGGCTTCGCGAGATTCGCAGCCTGAGCTGCTTCAGCTCCACCGGCGGCAGGACCTGAATCGTTCCAGGACCGATCTTGGAGTTTGATTGCACCGACATCGATGCCGCGACGCATGTTCTCCTTTACGTAGTCGACAAGTGTGGAGTTGACGATCGAGCAATTAGGGTAGAGGTAGCTTTCCTCAAAACGATAGATGAGAACGCCAGGCGCAGGCGGTTCAACCTTGATCGCAGAGTTGGTAACGCCATCAGGGCGAAGAGGGAGAAAAACTTCACGACATTTCTCGCCGTCCTGAGGGTTGGTGAGTGTGACCGTGCCAAGGAAGTAACCGCGAGGATGGGCAATTCGGAGAAGCAACAGGGCCAGTGACGAAATGATCGAGGTATAGATACCATCCTCTATGGTAGAGAAAACGGTGACCAAAACTGCCGCAAGCCAGATGAAGAATTCCAAAGGTGAGACACGCCAGTATGTGTATACCTGAGCAGGCGAGGCTACAAGATCTGCAACGGCGTGTATGATGACTGCAGAAAGTCCGGCAGTGGGAATCCAGTAGAATGCCGGCGTAAGACCATACAACGCAACAATGACCACGACGGCGGACGCAATGCCACTGGCAGGGGTGCGTACTCCCGACTTGTGTTGCAACGCCGATCGGGAGAACGATCCGGTAGCAGGATAGGCATGGAACACACTCCCAATGGTGTTTGTAACGCCTATCGCAATCAGCTCTTGGTTGGGGTTGATCTTGTAATTGTTCACTCGGCCGAACGCTTGAGGTGGATATCAGCGCTCGTCTCTCTGTATATATTAGATCCAACATACACTTTGCGATAGCAATGTGTTCCAACAAGAGGATGATGGTGGCGACGGGTAGCTGAGAAGCAAACGCGTTTACCAACTGCAGATCCACCTTGACAGGGCCAACATCCTGAAAGCCTCTGGGGACGGTTTGAAGAATCTTGATCGGATATCCGTGGGCGGTTTTGCGATGGCGGCAGTAAAGCCAAGCCGCGATAGTCAATATCAAGATGACGAATGCATTCCTAGCGACCATGAGAAAGAAGAAAAACCGACCTAAGAAAGGGTTGAGTCAGCACTCGCGTCACCGCCACTCAGAGACCTGTGTCTCACCGCTACCGGGGAAGCGACGTTGGAGCCTCGTGCAAGTCATGCGGATAGCATAGAGTGCGACGAGGCCGGTCAAACCCCACGCAGCATCGAGAGCGGTCCTCGGCAAACCTTTGAGGGTGTTGATGATGACCTCGTACACGGCAGCTCTCGTGCTGGGAGGACAATTAGATTGACGACAGGAAACGACGACGTAGGGCTTACTTGAAACCAGAAATGCCCATCAATCCAGGAAGCTGGCTGGTGACGATGTTGATGGCCGAGCCTGTCATGAAGCCACTGACGGCGGGGGCAGGAATGAAGTCGACGAGCCAGCCAATCCTCAGGAGCCCGATTGCGAGGACGATGAAACCACAAAAAAAAGCAAGGGTTGTCGCGATTTCTGGACCCTCCCATCTTCCGGGATCCTTGGACTGGACGGAAGCGATGATTTGAGCGGTGGTGAGAGACATGACAGCGACTGGGCCGATGGATACGTCCTTGGAGGTGGCAAAGAACTGGAGAGGGACGACATGAGTGTCGAGGCAAGACCGGAGCGGGCGACGCACACAGTATATCAAGACGCCGACGAACGAAGAATACAAGCCGTACTGAGGGGGGAGGGTTGCAAGCTGAGTGGGGGAGGTTGTCAGCGACAAGGGAGGGCGGAGGGTACGAGAGAGATGATACCTGGGCATAGGACATGCCCTGGGGGACGAGAACGATGCCGACTGTGATGCCAGCGATGAGATCGCCCGTCAACCAGCCGACATCTGAGCAGGAAGGGGGTGAGCATGGCGACGAGGGGAGCCGGGCAGGGCAGGGCAGGGCAGACGCACTGTATCGGGTGATCCAGCCCAGGATGGGGAAGAGACCGATTATATAGCGGACGAACTAGCGAGAGGGTGAGCGACGTCGGACGAGGAGGGGGGGATGGGGGGACTGACGCCCCGCCTGGGATCGCCGGCGTGGCTGTTGATGTAGGCGGCGGTGGAGATGACGGGCACGCTGGCGTCTGGATAGGCGATGATCTTCTTGCCGAGACGCTTCACGGTGGACGCCATGGCGAACGGGGAGGAGGGGGTCGGTGGGGCGCTGCTGATTATATATGCGACGAGGCTGGGCTCGAGATGTCGGCATGGGAGAGAAGCACGCCATCCGTGTCGCAGATGGCTCTATGGTCCCTGTGCCATCAGAACGGGAGCAGGGCCAGGGGATCGTCGAGGAGGAGGGGGACCCTGGCGGACGCTTTCCCCATACGTACGGACATCACTAAACTGGTTACCACGCGTCGACGTCCAGCGTTCAGCGTGCAGCGTTCAACGTTCAACGCCAGGCATCCATCTCTTTTCACGACGCATGACAACCCAGCCAAAGGCTGTTCCCCTCGTCGCGCCCGGCCACACCCGCCCCGTCACCCATCTTTCTTTTTCCCCCATCCTCGACGACGCCACCTACCTCCTCGTCTCCAGCTGCAAGGATGGCAACCCCATGCTCAGAGAGTGGACCGGTGATTGGATCGGCACCTTCCTTGGTCACAAGGGCGCCGTGTGGTGCACCAAGCTCTCCCCAAACGGCTCCAGGGCCGTGTCTGGCAGCGCCGATTTTACAGCGTGAGTGTCGCTTGTCGTCCAGATCGCCCTCTATCTGCCTCATGTCCCGCTAGAAAGGTCTGGGACACGTTCTCCGGAGAGCCCCTCCACTCTTTCCCCCACAACCACATCGTTCGAACGGTCGCCATTTCAGGCGACTCCACCCACATACTCACCGGTGGTCAAGAGAAGAAGGTCCGCATCTTTGATCTCGCCCGCCCAGACGCGGAAGCAGATCTTCTCGGAGACCCGGGCACCACCTCCCACGACAAGACGGTAAAGAGCGTCGTCTGGGTCGGCGAACACACTGGCGTGTCAGCCGGGGAGGACGGTATCATCAAGTGCGCCTCTCACTCAGATCTCCTAGCCGCAGCCTATTCATAGACCCTCAGATGGTGGGATCTACGGACTCGGAAGCTCACGACCTCACTTGCGTTTCCGAACCCCATCACCTCCATGGAACTTTCCGCAGAGACAAAACGGCTTGTGGTCACGTCAGGAGAGACCGTGGCGTTCATACCTGCCTTGCCGAGCACTGCGCCGACACACAGTTTGAGCCTCCCATATTCACCTTCCTCTGCCTCCATCCATCCCATCTGGCAAGACCGCTTTGTCACCGGCAATCTCGGGGATGAATGGGTGCGTGTGCACGGCATGGACGGTGAAGAAAGGGAGGTGTTGAAAGGTCACCATGGTCCTGTGCATTGTGTCGAGTTCAGCCCGGACGGCGAAGTGTATGCAAGCGGTAGTGGTGCGTGTTACCGTTGACACGGCATGCGGCATCTGATGGCGATCACGTCAACCCTGCTCCACCCCTGTCACTTTACTCACATCTGCCCTTTCAGAGGATGGTACGCCTTGTGTTTGTTTGTGTTCTCACAAGCTGAACAGTTGACATGGCGCAGGCACGATCCGCCTCTGGCAAACGACGCCTGGAAAGACTTATGGCTTATGGCAAGGGCATTCCAATGGTGGTTAGAGGCGCAGCAGCACGGAAGCGCCTGCATTCCGTCAGGGTTGGGCGAGGTACACGTTTCTAGTTGATTGTCGATGGTGGAGACTGGTTAGTGTAATATCCAGAGGTGCAATTGGCCATATGATCCTCGAGTTCCCGGCGACCAATTCTATTGCCCGGTGGGTCCCTGATTGGAACGTCTCGGTCCCGCGAACTCTGCATTTCTAACCTCAGGGAGCGCGTGCGGTCGCCAACGCAGCTGCTCACTGGACTCAGTGGGCAAGAACGCTGCTCCGTTCCTGCACTCGGTACGGCTGCAGTACTTGGAGTACGACAGTGTCGGACCACCGCAACCAGCCTGCTGATGGGCCTACTGTACCGGCATCGCCAGAGTGTGTGGGCTTCATGTCAGGAATATCCCCACAAGTCATCTCCGCTCCATGCGCGTACCTCGGAGTCGATCAGCTCAATGACCCGAAGCTCCTGCAGTAGATCAGTGGGACCCTGATATGATTTTATGACCAACTTCACAGGGGCTCCATCGCGTATCTTCAAGTTGGGTTGATGCCAAGTCTGGCTATCAGCACCATCCCGACAAGAGCAAATATTACCTGACGCAGCGTAAGATAACCAGAATTCCCAGGTACCACCTTTGGTGCCGTGGTGGTGCGGAAGAAAATTCTGCCAGCTGTTTGGGCTTCACAAAATCGTGTCGTCCTTGCATTCATCGTGAGGTAGCTTTCGTCGAAAACGCGTGAACGGCTCCCTAACTCGTTCTGCCAAGGATCGGTCTACTATATTTTATGGCCATGACGCTCGCAGGATATTTGCAGAGCAGGAACACCCCTTTGCCATCAAAAGACCGACCGCACTAAGTTGACATTATACATCCCGCAGGTCTCGTCTACTAGGGCCGTTGACGTGACCGTCGACACAAGTCGTCGAACAGGAACGCCGATCTGCCCTGTGCAAGTCGTTTTCACGTGACAGAGAAGGGCTAGTATTGGAGGACCCAAATTAATTTTTCAGGCATCGACGAGCAGTCGATAGCATTCCCCGCGTGCATGTTGGTGGGGCAGCACCACCCCACCAGCTTCTGCCTGCTACTCGATCTTCTATAGAGTGTATGGTGTGCCAACCCTGGGACACTTGGCGGCGCTCATGATTGCGCGAAAGCCCGTGTGGATCACGCCATCGAGCATTCGGGAGGAGCTTACACTCCGGTGTGAAATCGAGTATCAATTTCGCTTCCCTTAGTTGGCCCTGGAAGCAACACTGAACCCTGGATGCGCACCACGACCATGGACCTTTGGCAGATTTTCTGCGCCTGTGCATTTAATTGTACAGGCGTTCCATTGCAATGTGGAGCATGCGACTCCGACGACTGGCTCATGAATAGAGGATTTATCGGTGCAAACGTTCTTCGACCCAGGATAAGGTGGGCATAAACGTCAGTGCTGTGAATGCAGCTTCTCAGAGGCGATACTGACCATTTCCGTTGACACTCAGGGTGCGACCAGAGGCGATGAGACGGATATGAGTGTCTTCAGGGTCATTCATGTCCTACTGGCTCAAGACTCTACCGCTTTGATTTCTTCTGGTGTGTCACCAACAAGGGAGGAGCACCAGGTCAATGATGGGTGTAGTGAACTGATGGACCGGCAGGTTCGCGCCCGGAAGTCATACAACAAGGTAGCAGGACCATACCTGCCGGACAGGTGAGGCTGGCAGGTTGCTGTGTGACGTAGGAGATTCCAAGTGCTGCTCGTCACGCAACCACTAGAGAGAAGATTCTCAACGACCTCGGACCGACCAAGTCCATCTTTGAGAGGACGCGGTTGCTGACTCGCACCGTCGAGAGACACTGGTCTCATGTGTTGCACATAGGATCCGATAGTGAAGGCGCAGGGCTGGACACAGTATGAGCCTCGGGTGCGCTCGCCGTCTACTCGCTCCCCCTAGATGGCCGACAGGTTTTCCGATGGTATGTTGGACGGCACATGCTATCTCACAGCCATCAAAGCCGTGGTTGTGTTCCAAGCCCCACACGATTTCTGGGCGGGTCATCCTGTTCCCAATCAATATACACAGGTTCAGGAATATGCACTCGGGCTGGTGCGGAGGACGCAGGCGTGTCGGACACGTTTCGCTCACTCTGGTCGCGGAGGATCGAGTCTGCCATCAACCTTGAACTGGATGAATTGGACCGAACGGTGGACAGATGCGAACGGCGAGTTGCCGACATGTTATGGCGCGGAGTGGCTTTAAACGTTCTGAACTCCGTGGCTGGTCAGAGAGCCTGCCGCCGACTCGTTCGAGGAACGGGGATCGCACAACTTTTCTTTTTTTTTTTCTTTCTTTCTTTTTTTTTTTTTTTTAAATCCGCCTTCGGACCTTACATACGCGTATGTAGCTAATATGGAATGTGCTATGGTATGTGTGCAGTTTAACTTGTTACCAGGCACTGTACCATGCGTGATGCACGGAAGAGAAAAAAAAGACGTGCACTAGGATGACACACTATGACCTTCCGAAAGGGTATCGGGTAGAGTACTTACAACATTCGCCGTCAAGGCAACGGGCTAACAGCGGGTCAAGTACTCCACCAGTGCTTGGCAAGGAGTAGCGTCAAGGACCCTTTGCTTGTCCAGAGAGGTTCGCGTGCCTGAAAGGGTCTGGGAAAGTCTGTTCGGCTGGACCTGGCAGCAGCACCGCCTGGGAGTGATAGGAGTTCTCGAAGGACTAAAGGGGACACGTATCAAGCGATGATCGATAACGACACCTCTCCTTGTTCTCTAAATCAGTGACTGTTGGTTCGCAATGGCATCCCCGTGAGTAAGAGCGACGACGAGCTGCGATGGTTGATCTGATGGGGACAGTAGGCAAGTGCAGTCTGTGTCGCCTCTCGCGCCGCTGGGCATCGAGGCTGCATTACAGGCGAAAGACGAGGCGACTTTGAGCGTTCGTGCAAAGATCTTTGACGAGTTTGCGCTCACGGATCGCGTTGGGCTCGTGTCGGGTGGGAACAGGGGACTTGGGCTCGAGATGGCGATCGCGTTCGCTGAGGCGGGAGCGCGGGTCGTTTACTGTCTCGATCTGCCGGAAGAGGCATCGGAGGAGTTTAAGGCGTCCCGTGAGTATGTGGGCAGGCTGGGGAACGGGTCGAGGCTGGAGTACTTTAGCGCGGACGTGAGGGACCAGGCGCTGGTATGGAAGAAGGCAGAGGAGATCGGGGACAAGGAGCAGCGATTCGATTTCTGCGTTGCAGCGGCGGGGATCCTGAAGCCGCACATGGAGTGCCTGGAGTACCCTGCGCAAGAGTTCCGAGAAGTGAGCGGGCGCGAGGGCGAGAGGGGTGTGTGTGTGTGTGTGTGTGTGCTGACTGACTGCAACACAGGTGATGGACGTGAACACGACGGGGGTGCTGTTCACGGCGCAGGCGGGTGGACGACAGATGGCGCGATTTGGGCGCGGGGGCAGCATCATCCTGATTGCGTCCATGTCGGGGAGCCTCACGAACCGGGTGAGCGAAACGGACGAACGGGCGAGGGCAGGACTGAGCGCTGCACAGGACCACGCGTGGGTGGCATACAACGCGTCCAAGTCGGGGGTGCTGCAGATGGCGCGGAGCATGGCGTGCGAGCTGGGTGGGCAGGGCATCCGGGTGAACACGCTCTCGCCTGGGCACATTTACACGCGGTGGGTGGGCCGTGGTCGTGCGCGCGTGGAGGCTGATGGTGGCAGGATGACCGCCGCATATCTGGACACGGAGCCACACCTGCTCGGGCGGTGGTCGGGGATGAACCCGCTGGGACGGCTCGGGCGGCCCGACGAGGTCCGGGGGGTCGCGGTGTGGCTGGCGTCGGACGCGTCGAGCTTCTGCACGGGGAGCGAGTGCGTGTGCACGTGCCGTGTTACCTAATCAGCTCACGCGCCCTGCAGCATCCTCGTGACCGGGGGACATCACGCGTGGTGAGGGTCGAGGTCACGTGTAGGATTACGATGGGGTAGTTCCATAGATGGAAATTGATCTCGATCGGCGCAGTCGACCTGGCCTGACTGCGGACGACGCAGAGCGGCTCTCTTTCTTTCTCTCTTTCTCTCTTTCTCTCTCTCTCTCTCTCTCTCAGAGCGACCAGCATGCATCCTCCCAAGCGCCGCGACCCCGCCCAGCCGACAGACATTGCAGAGCGCATGGTCGCGTTCCAGCGCAGAAATGCACAGTGCGTCCCTCCCCGCCTCCCTCGTCCCCGCCCCCGCCCCCCCTCACGCCCGCACAGCGCAACCAGGCGCTCAGAGCGCCCCCCGCCGTCCCCGAGCACCCCCCCGCGCAAGCCCGCCCTCGCCCAGGCGGATCCAGACGACTTCAGCCGTCGTCTCAAGATATCCCCCCCACACCGTCCCCAGCAGCCCCCAAAGCAGCACCCGCACCACCCGCACAGCAAGCTCTACAACCCCGACTCCGATCCGATCCCCCTCAGGCGCACCCACGACACAGAGCCCGCCTCCGACGCAACCAGCAGCTCCTACCTCCCCCGCAACACCGCCCCCCCTCCCCACCACCGTCTCTTCGACCACCGCAAGGACGACCCCGTCCGCTTCTCCGTCCTCGCCAGACCCTCAAAGCACTCCCCCCCTCCCCCCAAACCCTCCGCAGACCATGTGTCCGCTTCCTCCACCTCCTCCTACGCCCACTCCGTCGCCTCCTCCTCCTTCACCCTCTCGTCCGGCACAACAGACAACTCCTCCGCCGCCTCCGCCCTCTTCGAGGGGAAGCCCCGCGAAGACCCCGCAAACAACGCATTTGCCATCCAGCTCAAGAAGCTCTACCGCAGCATCTCCGCCCTCGAGTCAAAGATCCTCTCAGAAGACGTGGACGACAATCCCGACGATTCCCGTGTCCTCCTCCACGCCCGTGCCCGTGACGTCTCCGACGAAGAACTCGAACAGCAAAAATGGCTAAAGCTCATATCCGACCATAAACGGTATGTAGATCTCGCTTCTCCTCCCTCCCTTCTCATCCCCTCCCTTCTAGACTAGCCGAGATGATGCACAACCTGATGGAGATCTCTCTCGCGCCCTCCGTCCCCGCCTCACTGCGCGTCATCCCGACAAAGTACAACATCATCATCAGGCTCTGGACCCACGCATTCCACAAACTTCTTGAGGCCCTCCGTCGCGCCTCCTTCTCCTCCCCTATCGCCCTAGAGCATCTCCAGGACTTTATCTATTTCGCGTATACATTTTACACCGGCCTCCTCGAGGAGCCCAGCCTCAGATCTTTCCGCTCTGGTTGGCTCGAGGCCCTGGGCGACCTCGCTCGCTACCGCATGGCCGTCGCCGCCATGGTCACCAGCAATCAGCTGTCTGGTCCCGCTCTCACTGCAGATGCCATCTCTCAGGCGAATATCGCCTCCGCAGACGACACCACCGATGCTCAGAAGACCAAGTCACAGATCAGCCTCCGCTCCTCTTCCTATCCGCCAGCAGCCCGCATCGACGACTCCCCCACTCCGAGTGTCGGCATCATCGCTGCCCGGATGATGCACATCGAGCCCGAAAAGGAACGCTGGCGGAATATCGCCAAGGAATGGTACGCTCATGGCATCGCAGATACCCCCGGCGCAGGCAAGCTTCACCACCATCTCGGCCTTCTCAGTCGCGAGGTCGACAGCGAGGAGCTACGAGCGGTCTACCACTTCGTGAAAAGGTGCGTCCCAGCTTCCGTGCCTTCGATTGGGCCTGACCACACCCCAATCGTTAGCATGACCACCCTCCACCCGTTCTCGACGTCACGCGAATCCATCCTCCCCGTCTGGTCATCGACAGCCCAGTCCCGTCGGTCCCAACCAGACGCAACGATTTCGGAATCATTCGTCCTCCTCCACGGAATGCTCTTTACAAACATCCAACTCGACGACTTTGCCCCCACTCTGTTGCGCTTCCTTGAACGTCTTGAGATCGAGGGCGTTGAAGGACGCCAGTGGATCATGATGGCGGTCGCCAACGTTGGTGCCGTCATGGAGTATGGTCGACCGGGTGGTGTCCTGCGCAGAGCAGGGAGTGCGGGTAATCGCGATGGCCCGTCGACGACGCCTCCCTTCCGGGTCTTTGCAAAACGAAGTGTTCCGGCCCAATCCGAAGAAGATCCCGAAGAGAAGCAGATGGACGTGGACGACGACGGATTAAAATCCGAGCCGCTGCAGGCACAAACCTCGCCCACGTTGTCGTCCGACAGTCCGGTGACCCTTGAGCTCCCTCAAACCTTCAAGTACGCGTTGCAGCTCGCGTTCTCAATGCTTTCATTCGTGCTACGCAGCCCAACGCGCAAAGCCTCGCCTTTCACGGAGCCCACCCTCAATCCGTACCTCACCGTCCTCCTCACGTTCCTCGCCACGGTCTGCAAACACGCAGAAACCCTTGCGATCCTGGAGCGATTCATTCCCTGGGAAGATTTAGCAGCGTTCTTCTCGACGATTCCCAAGAACATACACGCCTCCCAGGGGCTACACGTTCCTGCACCCACGGGCGCGGAACGCTGGGTGATGATCACCAGTGGCTGCGCTCCGCCCCTCGCTGAAGACTGGTGTATGCGCGGGATGGAGTGGGTTGGTCGCAAGGTGTTTGAGCGCGGGTACTGGAAGAGCGGAGAAGATCGCCGCGTGGAGGTCGAGGTGCTGGACACCGAGGAAGGGAACCAGCTGACCGACGGCATCATCCAAGACGAAGACATAGACGATCGGGGACTAAAGAGCGAGGCCATGCAGCGGTGGACAAGAGTTGCGCGCACCGCGGTCAATTTGGCTGGCCTCGTCGACGGCTTCACGTGGGTGGAAGGGACGCGTGAGTGGAAAGTGGATGGCGTGTTGGAGGCAAAGGTGCGCAGATGGAGGGACGAGGATCGTCACGAACGTGAACAAGAGGAACTCCGACGTAGAGGTCGCAGGTGGACCGACGATGCAATGGACATGGACGTTGACGATGCAGAGGTGGAGGGGTCTTCGGAAAGTGAGGACGACGACGATGGTTCAGAGGAGGTGAGAGCACTCAAGGTAGGCAAACTTTTTTTTTGATCCGTCCTTGGTACGGTGCTCAAACGTCTGCAGGCACGGCGACGGTACTTGCGATCCCTGCTTGCGCCTGTTCAGCGATCGCCCGCTCTCTCTTTAACCCAACGCCAGAAACGGCATCCGCGCCGATCTGCTGCGTCTGCTCCAGCGCTGAACATCGTTCCTGGTTACAGCGTCCTCGTACTTGACACGAACATTTTATTGTCGTCATTATCTGTCGTGGCGACGATCGTCGAGTCGCTGCGATGGACGGTCATCATCCCCGTCCCTGTCATCATGGAACTGGATGGACTCTGCTCCAACGCGTCCCGGCTGGGCGAGGCTGCACAAGAGGCTGTCGCGTACATCACCTCACACGTCCGATCGCACGCCACGTCGCTCAAAGTGCAGACGTCCAAGGGCAACTATCTCATGTCTCTCAGCATCCGAACTGAGCAAGTTGTGTTTTCCGACGAAGCATCGTGGGACCGATGTATGGACGATCTCATCCTCAAGGCTGCCATTTGGCAAGACGAGCACTGGGTCGACCGGTCTGCACTTCTCAAGGGTGGTGTGGCGGCGCGGGACACGAGCAATGCCGTCAAGGTCGTCCTGCTGAGTCTCGACCGCAATCGTGCGTCGTTTTGTTTCGTGTCTGTTTTTATGCTTTTGGCTGACCTTGTGATGTCTCAGTCCGGCTCAAGGCTCGTTCACGGCAGCTACCCGCGGCAGGCGAGAAGGACCTGGCTGCCATTCTCGCCTGCGGGACGTGACACGCACGCCCCCACTTTTCATCATCGACACCTCTTTTACCCCCGTTGGGGAACGCGCAGAGGAACGCTGCGCCGTGGTGGAGGGCCGTTTCTACTCGGAAAGCTCGACTTTTACCCATGGCACGCCAAGTGGCGGTAGGGTGACCAGAGTCGCGGACCACGACGGGACTTGTTGTCTTCACTATCGATACTCTTTGCATCATACCACCACCACCTTTGTCGCATAACTCGTGTTGTATTCCCTCCCTAGTAGTAACGTGGCTAATTTTATTCCTGTGATGGTCGAGACAGTGCAGAATACATGACGCCTTAAAGGGTTCGATATGACTTCTTTCTACTCGTAAACCATGTGTGCATGGCTGAGGTTGTACTGGTGGGTTCCCTCCGGGAACCATCTAGGAAAAGTAAGGTGAGGAGGGGTGGCCCAAGGGCGGCTCTGACAACACGTACAGCTTGATCTCCTTCTCTGCGCTTTCGACCGAGTCAGAGCCATGGCAGATGTTGCGGCCAACAGCGAGGGCGTAATCGCCACGGATCGTTCCTGTGAGCAGCAAATGCACGTTGGGTGGGCGACGAGACGCACGCGGAAGAGGAGGGAGGGCAACGGACCTGGTTGCGAAGCGAGGGGGTTGGTGGAGCCGAGCATGCAGCGGCCCGTCTTGACGGCATCGAGGCCCTCAAAGACCATGCAGAACACGGGGCCGGTCTGCATGTACTTGATCAAGCCGGAGAAGAAGGGCTTTTCCTTGAGATCGGCGTAGTCTGCGTGTGTGCATGAGGGCGCGATGGGGGCGGCAGGCGAGGATACACACGGGACTCGAGGTGCTCCTTGGAGGGGAGTGCGAGCTTGGCCGCGATGAGCTTGAAGCCGCGTTTCTCGAAGCGTGTCATGATCTCGCCGATGAGACCGCGGTCGACGCCGTCGGGCTGTTGGAGAGGTGTGCACGGGTTGGATGGAGACAGAGAGGAGGGAGGGGGATACCTTGACCATGATGTAGGTGCGCTCGCGGATGTTGGCTGCCATGGCTATGGTGTCTGGTCAAGGGCCAAGAGAGACGCGGTCGTCGCGATCTCTACCGCACAAACAGGGACAAACACCCTGTCCGGATCCCCCCGCGTGCTGCTGCTCGTCCCCTTTCAAGTTTCAACGTCGCCACCATGAACGCGCTCGGGCCATCTCTCGCTCCCTACGTGCGCTCCTCCCGCTCCCTCAAAAAGTTCGTCACGCCCATCGCCCTCTGGTATGCCGACCTCATGGGCTACCGCCGCATGGGCCTCAAATACGACGACCTCCGTGCGTCCTTCTTTCTCGCGCCCTTCTGCCGCTCATTCGGGAAAAATAAATAGAAATGGAGGAGCTCCCCGAAGTCCAGAGGGTGCGTCGCGCTCGACTCCGCACCCTGCCTGACCGCGAGAACTTGTTGTCATAGGCTCTGGGACGTCTGACGCCTCGCGAAGCATACGACCGTGCATACCGCATCAAGGTATCGTTGCACGCCAGC
The DNA here is from genome assembly GCA_038094635.1 of Tylopilus cervinicoccineus. Lineage (NCBI taxonomy): Eukaryota > Fungi > Basidiomycota > Agaricomycetes > Boletales > Boletaceae > Tylopilus > Tylopilus cervinicoccineus. Next base: position 119,876 of record JBBPUK010000009.1, on the reverse strand, counting down.
GCCATCCACAAGGATTTGCCAAAGGACCAGTGGGTCTCCGCCAAAAACGTATGTGCAACGCTGTCCGCTCGCCGACTGCCGCTGATTCTCTTGTAGGACGTCCGCTACCTCAAGCCACATATTGAGGCTGTCATCAAGGAGGACGAGGAGAGGGTCGCCTGGGACAACATGACTGTCCACCGAAAATAGATTTGCTCACTCCATGTAGACACTGCGACTATCATTATCAATGCATGATGCCCTGCATTCTTCAAGTACTTCATCCATCTCGTGTCTATTATACTGAAACAGCTCTATCACACTGTTCAAACACCGTCATCTTACAGTGCCTTCTCGAGAGGAGAAACGACCTTTTGGCCTCGGTAGTAGCTGATCACTTTCTTGCCGACACGAGCAATGTCTGCAACGGGGGTCAGTCCAGATCAAACTTGACGTCCGCGTACGTACTTGCACCAGTAATACCGAACTTCTCGTAGACCTTCTGGTATGGTCCTGATGCCCCCCATGCTGGCAACCCATATTGCTGAACATGGTCACATCAGCACGACCACAACATGACATAGACTTGATACTTGCCTCATGACTGTACTTTTGCCATCCAACGGTCGATAATGCCTCCAAGGATAAAATCGGAGCCCCACTCCTCAAGACACTCAGTCTGTACTCCTTGTCCTGCTTGTCGAACACAGACCAGCAGGGCAAGCTCACAACACGGACTTTGAAGCCCTCCTGTTTGAGCTTCCCTGCGGCCTCCAATGCGATCGGCACCTCGCTTCCGCTGCTGACAATCGTCAGGTCCTCCTTACCCTCCACCTCGTACAGAACATATCCTCCGCGTACAGCGCGTTCAATCGAGGATCCCTCGAGGTTAGGAAGATTCTGGCGGGAAAGTGACAGAATGGAAGGCGTCTCTCTGCTCTGGAGTGCAACCAGGTAGGACGCAGAGGTCTCATTGCCGTCTGCAGGGCGCCAGAAATCGAGATTCGGGACGGCACGGAAGTGGACAGCAGTTTCAACCGGCTGGTGAGTGGGCCCATCTTCACCAAGACCAATAGAATCGTGTGTTGCTGTGACACATAAAATGCTTCAGGAGACGGATGAAAGTCAACCGCTGTATACCACGCACCGACCCAGATCACCTGGTGCTTGCTGAGAGCGGATAACCTCACAGCACCAGCAGCGTACGACACAAAGTTCTGCACACGCGTGAGGCACGAGTGTGTCAAGTTCACCGTCACACGCACCAAGAATGTCCCAACGAAGGGTATGATACCCCCATATGCCACCAAGCCATTGGCAATTGCACCCATAGCATGCTCACGAACACCATAGCGAATGTAGGTTCCTGAGTAGCCTCCCAACCCAGTGCCAGGTGGCTGAAAATCGATCGTCCCTTTGGCCTTGGTCAAATTACTACCAGTCAGATCTGCCGAGCCCCCCATGAGCTCGGGAAGCTTGGGTGTTAATGCAGTCAAAACAATTTCAGAGTACTTTCTGGATGCCTGCGCGGCGTCGCTGGGCTTGTAGACAGGCAGCGATTTTTCCCATCCTTCCGGGAGCTTCCCGGCAATCCGACGCGTGAGCTCTGCGTGCTCCTTCGGGTAAGCTTTACCATATTTCGCAAGTAGAGTCGTCCAGGCTGCTTCGAGCTCAGCGCCCCGGCAAGCGGCTGCCCGGTACGTCGCGTACGTTTCACTGGGAACGTAAAAAGTTTGATCCGGCGGGAAACCGAACTTGCTCTTGAGAGACTGGACATCATCAGCCTTGAGAGCTGTGTAAGTGATTAGGTATAGCCTTGGGAGCCGTGTAATAATGTAGCCACGCACGAGCGCCGTGGACACCGTGAGTACCCTGCAGCTTGGAACCATACCCAATCGTCGTTCGGAGGCGGATGAGAGTGGGCTTGGACTTCTCACGGCGAGCAGCCGCAATCGCATTGTAAATTCCGTCCAGGTCACTGCGGTAACTAGTCAGCTGAGGGATGCACATGGCGTAGTAGCGCTCACCTGTCTCCGTCTTCAACTGGAATAACCTGCCAACCATATGACAAAAATCGCTGAGTGACGTCCTCTGTGAACGCGATAGCAGTGTCACCATCTATTGAAATATCTGCTCAAAAGGTAAGTACAGGGCGGCAACGCACTACACAAGCAGCCAACTCACGGTTGTCATCATAGATCTGAGAACGCACGTGAGCGCTGTCAAGGTGTCCCACGGACGTGAGATGTACGCACAACGATGAGGTTTCCCAGCTGCAAGTGGCCAGCGAGAGATGCAGCTTCGCATGCAATACCTTCCATGAGACAACCGTCTCCGGTGAAGACTGATAATGCAAATATGAAACCACAATATGGCTATATGACGTGTAACGGCGCTCACCATACGTGTAATTATTTACGAGGTTGAAGTTGTCGCGGTTGAATATAGCGGCGAGATGAGCCTGGGCCATTGCGAGGCCGATGCCATTTGCAAAGCCTTGGCCAAGGGGACCAGTGGTGACCTCGATGCCTATATACAATAGTGAGAAAGCGAGATAGGGGTTTCAGGCGGTTGGCGCTACCATCAGTGTGGTTCGCCTCTGGGTGGCCAGGAGTCAACGAGTCAATTTGTCTGAATGCCTTGAGGTCATCCATGGACAGCTTGTATCCAAGGAGATGAAGTAAAATGTATTGTAAGGCACAGCTGCATTCAACGATGGGTCAAGTTCGGGCGCAGCAAAGAACTAAGACAACATACGCGTGTCTGTAATGGCACTATGAGTCACCAACGGAGCGAACGAGAGGAGGCTTACCCATTCGAGAGCACGAACCGATCTCGGTTGAACCACTTGGAGTTGCCAGGATTCGCGTTGAAGAACCTAATGCGCCTGCATGAGAAGGGAGAGGCATGATTGGGGGCAACGTTGACCTTGTGAAAAGTACATGGGCGACAGGGGCCATGCCCATCGGCGCACCTGGAGGTGCGGTTGGCGAATGACGCGGGGGACTCGCTGGGTGGATGATACTCACCGGGGTGTCCAGAGTTGGCCTTGCCGACGACGTCTGCGGCAAGGGTGCGGATAGTCGCAATGCAGGTCGCATCTGTGAGACTGAACAGGGCTGGCATGGCTGGTGGTGATGGAAGAAGAGACAGAAAGGGCGAATTAAGGGCAAATAGTGTCCGCCAAGCGTTGGCAGATTAAATACTTCAAGTCATTTTGATCCGCGCCTTTCAGTTTCTCACTCACACCTACAACGACATGCACCCGCAACTTTCTGACAAGCGCGACGGTGGGTACATGGCTTCTGGACGGACCCAGCGTCGGCCTCACCGTCCCACAGGCTGTCGAGACTTTATCGAGGCCCTCGATCTCTGCCACACAAGCAACTGGAAACGCCTCACCGGCGGATGCAATGAACAAAAGTCTGCCCTGATCCAGTGTCTCCGCAAGGAGGTAAGCATCCAAGCCCTACTCTCACTCAAGTCATCCCGACGTCTTGCACAGAGCCACGAGCGCTCAAGTCGCAATCGCGCCGCGGCCAAAGAACGGCGGCTCAAGACCGAACAGGTATGGAAAGAACTCCATCAAGACGATTAATCCCCCCTTTGCTGCACTGCGGGCGACCCTCCCCGACCACCCCGCCGTGCATGAACACCTTCCGACTTATCGAGAGCAATTTCACAGTTTCGTATCTACCCTGGCTGGAGTCGTACTCCAGTGATGTCACCCCTCACACACAACGAGCGTCGCGATGAAATTTCAGGGCAAGTCCCAATAGAGCTATCTTCCTTGTCTGTGCACCTTGGTGAGGGAAAGATCGATCATCACTGCTCCAACGCGAGCCATCTGCCTGTGTTCTACCCATTGACGGGACACTCGATGGAGGATACGACTGGACGATCGGGCCTATGTTCTCAGTGTGTAGATTTGCTTCCCACCCTAAACACAAACTATCCTGCCCGACTTCAAGGCACTCTATGTCGAGAAGGTTACTCGTGGGGCGGTTCAGGAATCTAGCCTGCGAGCTCGAACCTTGTGCAAAACTCCACACCTGGGTCCGTGCTATGATTGACTGCTATTTCCATTCTTCAATCATAGAACATGCTTAGATTTATCTTGTCTCAGGTAATCAATATTCAGGAATCTGAATAATAGTGCTGCTTTTTTCCGGCCATCGCATTGGGACCTTGTCCCTCTTTTCTTCATACCGATGCTATGTTCCATGTATTCATTCCCATCAATGGCTAGTTGACCTTGGAAGCGCCGCCTCTTGTGCCACTGCCGACTGTCATGGTGCTTGTCTGGGTTCACTGTTCGCGATGCTCCCCACTTCTTGGTCGCTCAGACACAAAACAGTACGTGCCGATCTACTTCTCGTTGCCAGTGGGGTATGCTGTATCAAGCTGGCTTCTCGAGGGCAAGAGCAACATGGGTCGAACTACCTGCGATGTAGTCTACTACTTGTATTTGTCCTTGGGTATTATGCTCGGCATCCTTTTAGCAGTCGGTGTTGCCTTCGCGTGAAGGCCGCATCATTGGCAACACGTGCAGCTTGAGCATGTTCTGCGCCGCACCAGTCTCAGGCTATCGTCAAACGCCTTCAGTCCGGGAAATTCAGACAAGTAACTCTGGTATCAGAAAGTGCCTCCTGTAAACATCATCAATGTTCTGTCGCCATAATCACTTCGTGTCAGAAATACACCACGAGAAATAAACACTGGCGTGTATACAAAATAGGTTGAATCAAAATTCTGAAGTTTTGTTGCATTCAGTGTCATCTATGAGGGATCCGACCGTTGCCTTGAAGAGAAGAATCCACCGACGACACTCGACATTGTGTTAGTGAGCTGATGTTGTTGCGTCTGCGTGTGTTTAACAAGGAACAACCGAACATTGGTGGAGTTCCAAACTCCTAGAGGTGACATCCCATGCACGTAGATCTCTCCCCAGATCAACGAGGTGAGCCAGACGATGGAAGCGTCCGACCACTAGTGCAGCAGTAAGTCAAATAGAGCATATACAGGTGACATACGGACCATGAATCTCCGAGGACATAATGGAGGTTTTGGTGGAAGGACGTCTACCAGTGTCACGCTCTGCAGGAAATCGCTGATAGCGCCGGCAGTATTCGCCTTTTGACGTCCAGCTTGTAAGTTTTGAACCCTGGGAAGGAGCTCCGAAGTAACCAGCATCACGGTATCCAAAGGAAGGCTGTATGGGTGTTAGCCTGGGAGGCAGTTATTATGGAGACCAGACACTCGCCCTTGTTGCCAGGAAGTCACCTGGCACGGATATATTCAACATCGATTCCACGTTGTCACAAACAGACTCACCCATTCCTGCGTGGGAACGAAGCCGTTTCGTCCAATTCCCGCACTCATTGTTCTCTCAGAGCTGCTGTTTGCATCCAGGGAGAGCGACCTCCTTTCCTTCATCTTCCCCCTGACCTTTTCAGAAGTCGGAGTACTAGGAACGCTATGAGAGCTCTGTGGAACGATTGAATGCGAAACGGCGAGTCCTTCCTCCCCCTCCATGTTTGGAATATGTGACGACTCTGCTTCTCGATCAGGATTATCGTCTTGTTGGTGCAATAGTCGAGCTTTTTCTGCATGCGGGTCTCCCCTTTCGAGATCATCTTGGTAACCAAGTTCCTTCCTATCACGCTCCGATTGAGAAACTTGTTCTTCTCTGACGAGTTCGACGCGCTTGATCTCGCGCAGTGCCTGGGCAAGTGTGAAGGTACCAAGTTCTTGGAATGTTTCGTGCGCAGTGAGAATCCCATATAGCAAATTAGGGTTGTCCGATAGATGGTGGAATATCACCGAGTTAAACACCTCAAGCCTAGAACCATCAGCGAGCAAGTTTGATGAGACCAACCTGGGTGCTCACATGAAAAAGAGTAGTCTGGGGTGACTCTCGTCAGATAGGAGAAAACGTGGATTGGAAAACGACCGGAACATCTGGATGAGCCGCGTCGCCGAGACAACCGAAAGGTTCTTAAAGTACGGTGCAGCATTCGACAAAGCAATGATGAGGGCTGGATATAACGAATTGAGCGTCCCAGATGTCGTTGCTATCATCGAGTATATCGCCTGAACCACCTTCAGCAGCTGCAGCGCCTCTCGACGTGTTGAACCCACCGTGATCATGAAGTCTGCAGCTGTCCCAGGCGTTGCCCATTTCGCCGGTATGGAGACCTTAATAGGGGTCGAAAGTTTATTGCCGAACGCAGGTTCGGCTGACAAGGTCTGGATGATGTAAGTCAATGCACGACAGAGTCCATGTTGCTCTAGATAGCAGTGAATACATCTCCGGTGACGACGACCCTTCTAGAGACGTACGAGGCTTGTCTTTGATATCCAAACCATGGCATAGAAGATATGCCAACACATCTGTTGCTTTATCGGAGTCTAGTAGGTATGCACGGAATTTCTGCGAGGTGGTAGATCAGATGACACGAGGGTAAGGCTGACATAGACCTAACCTTGTTCAACTCAACCATTTTCCAAAATAGAATGACTGCAAGACAGTGAGAAATCAGTCACACCTCTAATTGGACAAACACGCACCAATCTCCGGCACGTATGGTACGGACTTTCTAGAGCCCGGAAGCAAGTTGTTCGAGACGGCAAGCTGTTGCTCCAAAATATTCGTGATGCCGTCTAATATAAAAGCAAAGTCTTGCGTGCGATGCTTGACGAGGATTAGCCCACTTTCCACATAACGGCAAGTAGTGACTTGCCAATTTCGCCAAGAAATACCGGAATGCATTCGTTTTACTCGTCGGTGTGGAAGCTACGGTCTCCCCGACTCCTGATGAAGTATCACGAGCAGGTCCACTTTGAAAGTCAAGCAGAACACAAAGGACTTGCAAACACATGCCCACGAGAGCAGTTCTGTGGTCCTCCCCTTTGAATACAAGGTGATTATATGGCACCTTGCCTGCCATGCTGGCGATGGTAGCGTTCGTCGTTTTCGAGGAGTTTACGACTGTGTTGAGCAAGGAGCACAACAGTGTCAGAACATCTCGGCGAGGAGTTTTCCGAACCACGTGAAGAGTGTAGAAAGATGGGTTACTGAATAACAACGCAGGGGCAACATATATTTGCCGAGATAAGAGCACGAGGAGCAGGCGTAGAACTTCGGTTTTGTTCGAATCATACTGGGTGTTTGGGCCAGGATCAGTGGTGGTACCGACGCCTTTCTCCCTACGACTAAGTCGTCACAGGTATACCGATTGAAACAACTCAATGGGCGCACCAAATAACATAATTGATCTTGTAATGGTCGACTTGTATTTTGGTAGGCAGGGTAAACCCACAACAAAATAGAAGATCGTTGATGCAACCAAATAGCTTTTCGCCGAGGGATGGCAAAAGTACCTTTGCTGGCTTCGGTTTAGATGCCGAATCATGGGAGCTCGGCCTAGCCGCATTGCTGCTTTCGCTTCCGTTGTCTTCATCTTCGTCTTCGATCACAAATTGAGGCTCTTCCTCAACAAGAGGTTGGTTATCGTTGTCTGCTTCTACTTTTTTCCACAACACTTCCAGCTCGAATGCATTCGAATCACCTTCGATTTCGAAGATGACAGGAAGTACCCTTTGGAGGACACGAATAGCATTTAAAACCTCTTTCGTGGTATTGCGTTCGCTTGTGGTAGATTTAATGAAGGAAGTTGCATATGAGGCCACGGAGCTACTGATTGCGGTGGGAAACGTGTGATCAGACACTAGATTGAATAACCGGGATGTGAGAACCCGAATCAAGGTAGCGACGTTTTCAGGAGCGTCCAGCATCGCGCGGCGAACTATTCATGGCATTGAGCGCTATGGTATGTGGAATGTACAGTTGTCTACGTACTGTCATGCGGCGAAATGAGCGAAAAGACGTCCGAGGGTGTGTCGAACAAGACGAAGTACTATAAATGCTGAATCAAGCGCCAGGGAGAGTACACGAGAAGACGGACCTGATCCCAATACCTGTCATTCTCGGTAATGTTCTGTGGAGTGGCGACGGGTATGATTGGCACACATCAGCTGAACCAGTGGTCACCACATACTCTGGTGGACGTGAGCTTGATGATTCCCTCGGGTCGACTTCGGAATGCTAATTTAGCCTCGTCTGACAGAAGACTCAAAGGCGCGGTGAGTTTCTGAGGAAAGTTTGCGAACATGGACAAGGGGTGAAGGTGAGTGCAGTGCAACTTCAAGAAGGCCGACACCCGGTTTCTCACTGTATGTACATTCTTTCCGTCACCAAACTAGCGACAGATATTTACTACTTCATACTACCTGCGTGCACTCCATATCAAGCGTTGGATAGCTGGATTTTCGCTGTGCAAAACCATTGGAAGCGATAGTAATAGAATCATCCGTGATTCACGCTACGATGCCACCTGACGACCTTGCAACGTAGGCACCAGTACTGTTGACAACCGTTTCACTACTAGGAGAGCGCGGCGCGACAGTAGTTTCGGTCCCTTGTGTATAGCAGGACCTCGACATCCCGGTTGAGTGCATAGTCAGGACGGTCCTTTCTCGCCGTACCCAAGCATAGCACACGATCTACTGATATTTTGTCAAGTGGAACCTTCTCCTGGACCCACACTGGACCAAGAAGAGTGTGCTGTGGATTGAACAGGGAAGTCCAGCGACCAGCGAGAATGTAATATTCTGTTTCCCGCTCTTGAGGTTCGAGCAGGGGGCCACGAGCAACAAAGGCCCAAGCATGACTGTCGATCAAGATAATGGGTGGGTTGTCCTGTCCTCTGAGAACTCGAGGAACATGACGCAGAGTAACGGATGTCTATTAACATGCGCATTAACGACCTGGATTAAGACTCTTGTAACATGTAGTCCATCATTAGAAAGCGACTCATGTGAGTGTATATGTATGGCATCAAGCAACTTCGACCATACATTTTGCGGTGTCTCACATGATACCAAGGAACACAGTAGGAAAATGATACATGTAACCTTGAGTGAGAAGAAAAGAAGTCCGAAGGCTACATAGATCTCTGGTGGTGGATTCCCCTAGAAGGAGAGATGAAGCGTCATGCATCAAATCGCGTACTTCAAAGCCTCCAACATCATGAGACGCAAAGCTAAAACTAGACACAGTCAAGCTCAAAGCCCTACGTAAAGCCTCAGCTATGGCCTCAAATGTCGGTTTACAATCGCCACCCCAATGCTGACAGGGAAGTGAATGTCATGTCAGACAAAGAAGACGCAGCACGGCATATCACAGGGAACCTGTCGAATCAGTGGATTGCAGATATCAGATGCATTCGCTCACTGCCTTTGACCACCGGCTGACGAAGCTCTGGCGGACACCACTGTCTCGCCCCTCGCCCATATTTTTTTTGAGTAGCAGTATGCGAGATGCGTTCTCCAAAATCCACTGAAGTAGAGGTCAACTATGTGTGCGGGAAGGGGAGACGAAGGAAACCTTGAACGTGTCCACGCCATCATCAAAGCAGGGCCAAAAGCTTTTTGGTGTACCACTGACCGCCCCTGGGTTCGTGACATCTAGGATTGCAAGCCCGGGCTGCCATGGGTCTCATTGCCAAGGACCGCCATCTGTCCTTTTGATGAAGTAACCTCCTTTCACGCGTTCCTTAAATACGGGAGAAAGCTAGGAGACGGAAGGATTGACTAGTGGGCGTTCAATTGCCAGAATGAAATGTCCAGAGTCTTTACTCACTTGAGACGCAAAATTTGACGTTAAACTTGCTCTGAATGTCGGCGAGATATGTTTTTGGATCAGGGAAACCAAAAGTGAAGGAGCATCTGGAATGAGATCAACAAAATTCAAGGAGTTTGGAGTAAGGGCTTCACCATTTGTATTGCTTGATCCAAGATCAGTCCAGGTGGAAAACACGGACTGGGCAGTTGGAGTCTTGCATACCCGATAGGAAACATACCAGTCTCGTCAGAATATAATGTCAAGAACGACGTGAGCAACCTAAAGCAAGAGCGTCTCCTCTATGGTCGCGTAGGTACCTGAAGAAAGACACCATCTGAACCCGTCTTCAACTGCGTGACCTGTAGACCACAATACGCTTTGACACCATGCCCGAATAACCAGAAGCCATCATCAAACTTCATTGGGCATGAAGCAAGAGAAGTCCATGGTTATGAACTCCAGCGAATTATATCATAAGAACCACGATACTGTTCAAGTCCCATGACCTCTGCCGAGATGTCTTGGGCGCGAAACAGGCCGGCAGCTCCGAGCGGACGGGCCAGTAGCTCGACGCCATTTATATAGTCTTGGCCAATTAGTGCGAGGAGAGAGGATACGTGGAGCTGCGACATGAACGCTGACATTATTTCCTCGACAGGTATCTGGATAGAAACACCTTTGATTTACTCGAGCCACATATCCGACCGTCTGGGTTGCTCTGCTTATCTGAAACTGGAGGTGAGGACGACGTGGTACTGGTACTCTGTCCTGGAACTCCCATAAAACTCACCTCAATTCCAACTTCGAAATTACTGGACAGAACCTGCAGCCATCTCACTCGTTCAAGTTCCGTGGTATTTCTCTCCGACTCCAAGAGTCCAAAGCACAACATGGTCCTACTTTGCATGTATTCATCGCGTCGTCAGGGAATGCTGGCCTGGCTGCCGCAGTCGCCGCCCGGGCACTTGGAGTCAAATGCACTGTCTATCTTCCCGTAGTCGTAGCTAAGGGCACACAGGACATGCTTCAAAAGCAAGGCGCAAACGTGGTCCTGGCAGGCCAGATCTATTCCGACGCGTTAAAGGCGATGTACCAGGCTGCCGAGCAAGATCCTAATAGGTTGGTCGTCCATATCAGTAGTCTAGGCGAGCCTGACGACCGATCTTTGTTTAGCGTCGTGCTTTCTTCGTATGATGACCCGGTTCTTTGGAGGGGTCACTCCTCAATGGTGAAAGAAATGAAATCACGGCTGCCTCACCCACCAGATGCAATATTCTGCTCGGTTGGTGGTGGTGGCTTGATCGGAGGCATACTTCTTGGATGTCAATCAGTGGCCTGGGACAATGGTTCGTCTGCGAGCCAAATCCATGACTATCCGTCAACGGTATACAAGAACTGAACTGAACTTGCAGTCCCGATCATAGCCCTAGAAACTCATGGATCTAACTGCTTCTACCACGCTGCCTCGCTTAATACACAAGGATTCAGTTCGAAAATACCGTTCCCTACAGCCAACACCCCCCCTGACGCACCCTACACCGTACACACCAGCCAGGAACACCAAGTTGCGGTTCCTTACATGCACGCGTTGACCTCACGCGCTGCGTCTCTAGGGGCGACTTCGCCTGCACCTGGAGTGGTGCGTATGGCCTTGGACCATGCTGGCGGAGTAATGTGTGTGTGTATACCAGATGAATTGGCAATGTTTGCAGCGCGAGGATTTGCCGGTGAACATATTGGCCTGATCATTGGAGCCTACTCTCATTGCCTCGTGTAGATGAGCACAAGTTCCTGCTAGAGCTCGCCTGCTCGACAACCATGTCCCCCGCCTACAGTTGTGAACTGTTTTGGCGTATCTTGGACCCAATGTCAGAACTTTCTGCCGAGGAAAGGCGGAGAAAGAATGTTGTCTTTGTTGTTTGCGGTGGCGTGAAAATCACGTCTGAGGAACTCACTGAATATGCTGAGATCCTAGACCGAGCCGCAGAGATAGAGAGTGTGTGGAAGGTCGTGTGCAATGGGACCGAAATTTATGTTCAAAAGTAATAATGCAAGACGGGCGTATACGAATCGGGTAAGTTGGAAATGGCATAACATAGCTGGCAGCTGGCAGGAGTTGGTGGTGACTGATCGACGGAACGGGTGGAAGGTGTATGAAATAATTCCACTACCACCATTTGAACCACCCTTGCGACGGTTGTGGAGGCGGAGCTTGCTGTTGTTCCATAGTTTCTTTCTCTCGCTGCAACTTCCTTGCTAATTTTTGCGCTCTAATTCGTGCCAACTCGTTACGTATAGCCTCCTGATCGGTGAGGAGGTGCTGTTGGATGTACGTGAGATACGACCGTTCAAACAAAGTTGTCCGCACATACGCGATTGGTTTCATCGACGCGAGGAAATAAACGTTCCTTGTACTAGCACAGAAAAGCAGAATATATGTCGACGGTCAATTGCGGAATGCAAGCACACTGAAGTCGTACCGGAAGGACATGGTCGTGGTACCATTGCGGGTCACCAAAGTGCAGAAGGGCAAAGACTGGCACAAAAAGATATAACCCAAACTTGAATACCTCGAGGTTTGGGCCCCCCATGGTACTAGTTTCGTGAGTTGTACGGCCTTGTCTCAAAGAGCGGATCCAAGACTTTCGCAATGCGTCACGTGCCCCCCATACTACCAGGTGAGCATCAAGAAACGAGTTTTATCTCTTCACGATCCCAGCTACATCATACAACTCCTACATATTTCAACGGCGGAAATGAATCCAAACGAATCCTGATCGACATTCCATAACTTGCCCATTGAACTCACGTACCGTTCTACCACCTAACATGGTTTGGAGAACGTTCCTGAGGGCTGTGACCCAGAGCCGCTGTCCAACTGACCGATGTTGATCTTGCGGTGGGACTCCTTACCCAACACATCAAGCGCATGTGTTGATGAAGCACGAGTGATAAGGTCTTCGGTTACCTCAACCTAAGGAGGACCGAATCAGTAAACGCCAGTTAGACTCTCGTGTGCACTCACGATATCAGCAATAAGACGGTCAATGAGCTAATACAAACGATCAACATCAACATCAGAGTGCACAAAGAAATAAAAATAAAAAAAAAGGGGGGCTTACCGCCTCCGTACATGTTTCCCTAACGACGACTCGCAAAATCTCGACAGTCTCCAAGCTTGGGGGGAGCGCATAGTTTGGCACAGCCCACCCTCTAGCTCGTAGCAAGACCTGGATCCATTTCTGCTCGATCTCAGGATACTGTTCTCGGAAGCTATCCGAGAAGCGGAATGACACCACCGGAAGGCCTTCCTCGTAAGTCTGCAACGAGCTGATTTATAATGGCTTGCTATCTGGGGTGACTGGTAACTTACCTCTGGATTTTCTTCGTCGAGTGCAGAGTCCGCTTTGTGCCTATGGATGTCGCTCAGTACGGTGTACCATCCTGTACGTTCGAGAGCGCGACTCAAGAGGCGTGCATTTTTCAGGTCGTTGAGAGCAACTGCACGGTAGCCCTCGAAACCGAGATGCAGGAAGTTGAAGTACTGAGCAATGACAGGCGCGGATGGTCGAGAAAAGTTGAGTGAGAATGAATATTCGACGGATCCGAGGTAATGGAGCTCAAAGATGAGATCCTTTGGAAGGTATTCTTTCGATCGCCATACAACCCAGCCGACACCGACCATTGCAAGACCGAACTTGTGGCCAGAGGTGTTGATGGAGACAACACGTGGAATCCTAAAGTCCCACACAAGTTTTGGATGAGTAAAGGGCGCAACAAATCCGCCAGACGCCCCATCGACTGTGTGACGACAACCTCAGTCAACAGGGCTTTGACGTGAAGGGCAATCATACCATGAATAGGTACAGAGTGACCAGTCTGTCTCTCGTATTCGTCAAGGAGGTCTGCCATCTCTTTGACTGGCTCATAATGACCAGTATAGGTGCTGCCAACGATGACGTATACACCAATTGTATTTTCGTCCACGAACTCCATCGCTTTCTTGGGATCCAACCTATATTTGCTCTCGACGCTGACTGGAACCAGTCGACACTCGACTTCGAAGTAGCGAGCAAACTTTTCAAGGGCGACCTGGGCATTTGCGCCCATGATAATATTGGGACCAGGTTCATGAATAGACTTGCCAGCGGCCTTGCGACGTTCCTGCCAGATGCGTTTCATGGCAAGACCTCCAAGCTGAATTCCTTCAGAGGAGCCTGTGGTAGCGGTACCAATGGCTTGCTTAGTAGAAGGTGCATGCCAAAGATCGGCAAGGATAGAGACGCATCGGGTGTGGATAAGCTCTAATCAAGATATAATATATCGGCGTTGGATCGGCGCTGAGCATCAAGGACTTACGTGTGGCAGGATATTCATCCTGATCGATCAGGTTCTTGGACATGTTCTCTATCATGAGCTTCTTGCCAGGTTCGGGCATCCAAGTATGTACGAAGGAGGCGAGGCTGCAAGGGAGGTGAGAAGGCTCAAGAGTACGAGAGAATAATAGCAAGCTGACTTGAGGGTCGGATGGCCATCGGTGCTCAATTCATCGTGGATGAGGTGGTACGCAGACTCAGCGTCCGTCCCTTTCGAGGGTATGTGGAACTTTGGAAGGGACTCTGTTCCATAACGAGCACCATAAGGATGGTTCAGGGTATTGACGGTAGCGGAGTTTAGGAGACGGTGAGCATGAGACTTTTTATCCTGATGAGTGGGACGGGGTGAGCACGGTCACGAAGGACAAGGAGTGGAACAGACACACCTTGGACTCGCGAATAAGACGCTCGGGGTTTATGTGCTGGACGAGGGGGGGGGTGAGCGGAGGAGAGGACGATGCAAGCGAGCGAGTACCTTTGAGAGAGACATGGCGATAAGAGGCTGATTGCAGGGCTCCCAAGTCAGGAGGCTTTTATCAGATTCTTGATGGACGCCCCATTACGTAATCGGTCCATCCAGTTGTGGGGGAAAAGACGAACGTTGGGAACCGAGCTTGTCGTGTTGCGTCGCGACGTGTGGGACTCCGCAGCACGCAGGCTAGAACGGTGGCGGGACAGTTCTTGATGGCCCTGGCCAGACATCTCTTTGTAGGAGCTGGTTTTTGAAAAGAGAGGAGACCCTCTGTCAGAAAATACGTGGTGCATACTTGAGTGTCCGTCAAAGGGACCCAGTTCACGTAGGCCGATCCCTTCATCGCCGACCATGGACTCTGCTCTCGAAGCCCCATCTTCTCTCCACATGCGGTGCCCGAGTGAGCTGTTGCCTCCGACAGCCAAATCGCCCTGCTTCGCCATCGACACCAAAAACCGTTCCTACAAGCACCAATACTCTAACATCTATTTCACTAGACTTGCAGTGTTGAAAAAACCGGTCCTCGAACGCGCACACGCCAAGTGGAAAGGCCTCCATGGTAAAGAGCTCGGTGTCTTAGCACATTGCATATATTCATGCGACGACGCCAGGAAGTCCTGTGTACGTCCCCAGGGTATTGGACGTCGTCAAGTCTCAGCTTTGCTGGATATTAGGCACGGTCTATATGGACATGCCACTCAAACCAAATGTCCTCGAAGATCTGGGTCGAGACGTGAGTCTACAATCTAATCCAAGTCGTCATCTCACACAATGTATCCAAGCACGCGCTACCTCCACCACACTCCAAGGAAAAAATTTATTCGAGTCAAGATAACATTATGCTGGAGGACGAGTCCGGGCGCATCAAGCTTGTAGGGCACAAGCTCGCTTCAACGCATCTGGTCACTGGCGTTATTATCGCTGCACTTGGCATGGAAACTCCAGGCGGTGAATTTGAAGTCATTGACACTTGCTTCGCCGGCCTCGCACCGTTTACAGAGCAGCACGACACTGGCAGCAGTGGCATGGACGTGGACAGGCAAGTCTGAGCAATCTCCTCGTTTTCTCAACCTCTTAAGGGATAGTAGTACTGCGCAACAAGACGAGTACCTAGCCGCTGTGTCAGGGTTATCTATCGGAACAGAATCCCAGGCAGACGCCCAGGTTCAGATGTTGGTGGAGTACCTATCCGGGGAAGTGGGTGGGCAAGACGATCAGACAGCCGCGTCACAGATCACCCGCCTGGTCATAGCGGGAAACTCGCTCTTGCTAGTTGCTGATATCGAGAATGGTGCAGAAGAGGATGAAAAGAAGCTAGTAAGTCACCTCCATCTAATTGCACGTGTACTCACATCCCTGGAAATAGAAAAAGCTGAGCACAGTGACATCGTCAGACCTCTCACCCCATCCCAATTCTATACTGTCTACCCATCTTCACGACCTTGCCTCGACTCTCCCCGTGCATATCCTGCCAGGTCCGCACGATCCCTCAGCAACAATTTTACCCCAGCAGCCCTTTCCACGCGCCATGTTCAGCGGAGCAACAAGCTTTGACACATTTTATCGCGAGACAAATCCCGTTTGGCTCCGGCTTCGATGTGGCACAGGTCCTCCACAATCGACATCTAATGGACCCAGTTCGCTAAACTCCAGTGTTGGCAGGCCCCCGGTGACCCGAAGCGTACTGGTGACATCTGGACAACCCGTGCTTGACATGCTCAAATACCTCCCTACACCCCCCTTCACGCCACTTTCTATTGCAGCATTGACCCTCAAGTGGCGACATATCGCCCCAACTGCGCCAGATACATTATGGTGCCATCCTTATCGCGATTGCGATCCATTTATTCTCAATGAAACACCAGACATATACATCATTGGGGGTATGCCTGAATTCGCCACGGTACTTGTTGGCTCGGAGCAAGACGCAAAGAAAACACCCAGGCAATGCCGGATGGTCTTGTTACCGAGCTTTGCCGAGACGGGAATTCTGGTGTTAATCAATATGCGCACGTTGGACGTACGCTGCGTGAATTTTGGAGTCAGTGGCCTGAGCGTAGGTGGACGACAAGCAGAGCTGCCGGCTGAAGATACCATGCAGCAAGGTTGATGTATATGTCCAAGAAAGTCGACAGATGGAGAAAATCGAACGGAGTTTCTCGCACGTTGCTTTAGTACGTACGGAGTCTTGTAATGGACTAATCTTCATGATAACGCGCATGTCCATCATTGCACCCCATTGTTCCATCTCGATTCTGAGGAGCCAAAACGTTTCACTGCGCGAGAACCTCATCTACTCGCCTGTGCTAGCCGCATCGAGGTCAAAATGGTAGGTTACCTCCCTTTCTACCCTGGACGAAACCATAGCTCGAAACAAAATTAACTTGAACGTCAACACACTCTCCATCTCTCCGAATCCATTCCTGGCTTGACTGCGCTTTCATTTATCCACAGTTGTGAACTAACAGGCTAACTTGCAACCTTCAAACGTTGTGAATACTCGTAGATCAAAAAATCGAATCGGCTGTTCTCATTTCCGGGCGATCAATGTTGTGCGTATCCGACTTCCAACCATCAGAATACGTTTACTGCATGTCTCCTCCAAGGCACGTCGTCACGTCACTCCTAATAGCGTTACAGCAAGTCTGTACTGGCCAAGTCATTGTGAGTTTGTTCCTATGCAATCCGAATCCCTGAATCAGGATCTTGTCGTCTAGAGATTCCAATCTTAACCTCGGGAGTATCCATCTCTTTACCGTGCTCAATCTCACTCACGCAAATGGCACCCTTGATTGGACGGAAAGGCAGCGTTCTATTGGAGATCGTATCCATGTAACACCCGCTCACAGTCCTGGAATAAGAACGTGGATGAAGAGTTGCTAGAATACGTAAGCTGGCAGAATTTTATGACGCATTATCGTCGCCAGAACAGTGGGGGCCATCCACACAAAGTGATGTGCGCAGCTGGGGAAACAAAGGCTACTGGAGTGGTTCTAACGATTGGCAGGTGCCGTCGAGTTCGGTGCCATGAGGCACGTATCGCTCCGTGTTGTCAGTCTCTTCTGCCTACGTCCTAGTTCAGATGAAGCAGGACACGATGGCGTACGCAGATTCTTGTGGTTCTCAAAGAGTCTGTACTCGATACATTGCATGTTTTTCGACCTTGTCCAGTATCGACGTGAAACACAGGAATGACCTGAGGTTAATAGAGCCCCCCTCTCAGGACCGGAGGACATTGTTTACTATACAGTCCGCGGAGCACAAGGCCCGTTACGATGACCCTTATTGCAGTCGAAGCTAGGAATGAGGTATCCAGTCATGCCTGTTAATGTTCGCTGATTGTTGGGTGCTCGTCTGTTTCTTGGACATCACGACTTCTGAACTGGTGTCTCTTCTATTGTTTCAGCACTGCTGCTAGGGAAAATGCTGAGCTGACCATGTCCAAATCGCAAGTTCGTCGCTCACGAGTCACAAATGCCTACTTGCGGCGATTTTTTGAACAAGGCTATACAACATGATGCACATATGTTACGGAACAATTTTATCGTCGAAGTATAACGAAAAATGACCGTGACATTTACTGAAAACGAAACTTCCATCACGGTTAGCCTGCCTGTCTTCAAGCAGGAGGCTAACAACTGATGGGTCTAGAGAGTACAGAACACTGGGATGAAGCCGCTCGTGTTGCTTTCCATTGAGACGACGGCTGTGGACTGGGATCAAGCAAAGGCAAAAAACTGTCTGCTAAAGAGATGCCGAGCAGCCAGGACGAATAGGAGGCCAACCAGGGACATTGCCCCACCGTAGTACATCACAGGTCGGTATGCCGCACGACTTGTGTCGCTTCCCCCGTATGACTGGAGAATCCAGCCGGCTACAGGCGCACCCTAAGAGTGACGATAATTAGACGATGGATCGATACGCCATACAATGCGCACCATCATGTATCCGACCGACCAGGAGGTGACGATCATTGCGAATGCAACTCTCAGTTTGGAGCCGTAGACGTGCGCTACAACAGTCGGCGTAGTGGCGAAGAATCCACCATTTCCAAGGCCATTGATGAAGACGAATACGACAAACGGGGCGAGTGAGTTGGACTCGGGCCAGATCACCACCATGCTGAGCGCACTCAGAACGATGGCGACACATAGGCTACTCAGAGGACCAGTAACATCACATAAATGACCTAATCCAGCGCGACCGAGAGAGGAAGAAATATTGAACAAGGCGAGAAGCACTGAACCCAAGCTTCCGGACAGACCGAGTGACGATGCATACATCGGTATGAAAAATGGGGGAACGAGTAAAGGGAATGTCGCGATGCCTGAGCCGAGGAAAAGCAGCACGAATTTTGGATCCTTGAATAATGTCCTGAGAAAAGGTAAATTACGGAGTGATTTGAATTCTAAGGAAAGGTGATACCAATCGATCGTGGCTGCGACATGGATCTGGCGCTCCCTGAGTAGCATGGCAGCTGGTATGGTCACGAGGAGTGTAGTCAATCCCATTATTCGAAATGTCCACAGAATACCGAGTCTTTCGATGAGGAGTTGCATGACGATACTTTGGATACAACCACCAAGACCACCGCCTGCGAAGACCAAGCCATTGGCAAGGCCGCGTCTCTGCTTAAACCATTGTGAAGGGAGCGTCCCACAAGCCTAGTGAAGTTATGGTTCGGAGACATCAGACAAATAGGAATAAATACGTACCAGGAAACACAAGCTGTTGCCCATACCAACGACGATCCCGTTGGTAAAGAAAAGTCCGCCGATATTCTTTGCACTGAAGCTATTAAGGACTTGACCAGACCCGAGGAGGAAACACCCTAGCATAGCAGCATTTCGAGTACCGAGCAAATGAAGTACCCATGAGTTGGGCACGGCGCCGATGGCGACCCAAGATACAGCTACGGAACCAACGAAGGCGAGTGTAGAATCTGAGGCATATTCTTGGTTTGCGAGCCCGGCTTGCAGAACGCCCCACGAGTAAAATCCGCCGACGTAAAATGCCCTGGGGTCGAGCAATATGATTAAGTGCAGGTTAAGGTGAAGATTGAATCCATACGTGATAAGGCTACAGGCAGAGACAACCACCCAACCATATCCCCCGTCAGGTATCTCGTCAATGGGTAGACGGACAGATGGCTCGTGTTGAAATGGTAATGAATGAGCATTGGTCTTGTCCTCACCGAGATGCACAGACAGAGAGGATAACTCTATTGCGGATCGTTGCGACGGATTTTTCATCAGGACTGTCGCGAGAGGAGCGGGAATAGAATTGCTTGATGAACAGCGTCGTTTCAATATTTAAATACCATTCCAAACGGTATCAGATTCTCCAGGGAGCAGGGTTCGTGTACGGCAGGAATCGGGTCATGGTGTGGACATATGATCTGAGCGAACGCGTACATGCATTCTACAACCAAGGGGAACTAATCGGCGACTTCATGGTGTTGTATCCACGCCTGTTTAGTCTGGAGTCGGTGCTCTATTGCAACTCCAACCCTCGCGTACCTGCACAAAACGTCAGGATGATCTGCAAATGCTGACTCACCTGCTTGCGGGGTCAATATGGGCAAGTGACAGCTCGCGTTTGGCGGTTTCCAACTGCCTGCGTGGCATACTTGAACTCGTTTCTGGACTCATCTTACCAAGCGTATCATACCATCTGTCAAAAATGTGTCATGAAGTTTGTGCCTGTGTGTGACACTGACAGGGGCATTCAGATTATAAGCGTCTTTAGCTGGGGAGATTCACATGCTGGCACGGTTGGAGCGTTTACTGCAGACCACCCAAGGTGAACATTATGCATTCTATCACTGTCACCCCTGCAATGCGTGTTGAATTTGATACTTCACCACCCGATATCCGGCTCGGTGTGTGCGTTCGTGAGCTGGTGGCTCAGCGCTCGGTTTGAAATCTCGAGATGAGCGGCGACGTACTACTCGATGTCTTGCCTGCGCAATTGTTGCATACCACAATACGCAGTGTTTTGGACGGACGGACTGATGGTGGTTGTATTGGTAAATCAAGAACCTCCACAGCTCCTCACCTTCGAGTTGCGTTTGCCATGTGGATGCGGTCATCAAAGATGCCGTCAATCGAGAGCATCGGCACCACCCTTGCCCCAAAGTTGTGTGTCCTGATTGCAACTTCAATATTCAATAATGACCTGGTTTCATTGATATGTATTCAGTAGTCCTCCATGCCAATAATTGCCCCCACCAGCTCGCCAGTAGTGGGGCAGCTACATAACGTGTCCGACGGATTCTGGACAACGGCAACATTCTTTCAAAGCGTTTCAGACTCGGTCATCTGGTAGGTGACCTTTCGGAGCAGGTAATGTTCATGCGCAGGTACAGAATGATGGCACAAAAGGATCTCTCTACCCAGTGCCCAACACAGTGAGTCATTAATATTTTTCGGATATGACTGGGAGAGTTTCAAAACGCGCAAATAGAAGATGTCATGATACTCACTGAGAGTGACAAGGGATGTCCAACCAGTGAACGGATGGCTGCCAAACGATGAGAACACGCTAAGGAATACAAGGAAGACAGCACCTTCTCCTGCCCTCGCCAGTAAGTGCATCGTATTGCTCCCAGACATACCCGGTTCGCTCGTATTCCTAAGCATGCTGTCAGCAGAGTCGACATACAAGGTCGCTACATCAAAGTACCCTGTAAACATTCTCCACAATATTCTTCCGTAGTTCCGTGTAAATTTCTCTGGCATAGTCCTGGCAGGGACCCTCAACGGAAGCATAAGTCTTCATCCGAAATATCAGTCCCACCACAGACTCCCGCTCAACACATTGACACACACCTTGTACAAGGAACTCAAGATCATATAGTTCACCTGAATCCAAATCGGCCCCTTCCAGTAATTTTCGCCGCGTCCAAATTCGGGGTGTGAAGCCGAGAGACTACGGACACCATATGGTGACCAAAGATGATCGGGATCACGGAGAAGGTCAAGAATAGGAAGGAGGTGAGGAGAGTCCGGCGGGAGAAGGGAGAGCATAAACGGAAATAACGAGAGATAGCCTTTATGACACACATACTCGGATTCATCTGGGTATGGTCAGAGAAGTAAACAAAGCGAAACTGCAACCCGCACCATCCGAGTTGATCCCAACGTCACAGTACATTTTGGCATCCTCGTTCCAATGAAGATCTGGAATTTGAGAAAAATTTCATCAGCGCGCTTGAGCAACCTGGAATACCATACCATCGATGTTTTCGATAATAGCTTTCTCAATCTCCCTGAAGCTTTCCGCATCTTCTGTCTCCCCAATGAATTCTGCTATGCCACGCATGGTTCGCGTGAAAAAACCCATCCAGCTGATAAGGTCGAGATGCAGTTCACCAGCATGCGGTGGAGCTCTCGGATAGTCATCCATTCCGCTGGTGAGAACATGCATCTCTGAACGTCCACGCCATCTGTATGCTTCGGTACGCGAGCGTGCCTTTCTGCCATATTGTTTAATCTGGCCGCGTTGTGTACGACGGAACCAGTCATAATGACGCCTTATAGGAGTGTATATGGATCGTAAGAAGTTGAAGCCCTCGCTATATGAAAGATGCTCGCTCCCCTCTTGAGTTGACTCGATGAATGGAAGTTGCATGCCGCCCATTACAAAATCCATGCCAAGGTCTGCAATGGAGGGACCATCACTCTGCGCCTTGAGGCGTTCGATGAAAGCAGTGACCGCCATAGTGAGCGTTGGCGGGTTGGCGAATGTGGGTACTTGCGTTTGAAATTCGGCTGGAACACGGCTACGGGCTTCATCGCCAAGGATTTGTTCACGAGCAACCCAGCCGTTTTCATCAATAAGATCTATCCAGTCCTTGAGAATCTCGAGACTGAGACCATTGTCCCACTGTCCGATGTGAAGTAGATGGAAACCTTCGTCCCTTGAGACGAAAGTGAGCAACTGCAGGGTACTAGCAGTAAAAAAATGTTACCAATAAAATCCCCTTGGGAAGAAGCTACGACTAGGAGTGGCAGTGAGAAGGGCTCGAGGTTCAGTGAACCTTGCTCCTTGTTGGCTGTCCTGGGACCCGTCTCCCTCATAATCATAATCATCTTCTTGGTCCCATTCAAATGCAAAGCCTTTATCGACGATCGAAGTCCCATAAAAATAACCGATACCCCCGAGTAGATTAGACGTAATCGCCTTGCTAAAGGATTTGAATGCCTCATAGTTGGACACAGCGAACGAGTCGGGTGTAGGAAAACGGGTTTCGAAACGATCGTTAAACCACGAGACCAGTGCAGGCACGCCAAAGTCGATCGTAGCGGCTGCCGGGAGGCCAACGTCAGCATGCGAGAGAGACGTCAATTGATACACACACAGTCTAACTTCTTGTGAGAGCTTGCACTCTCAAAAAAGACATCAAACTGGAATTCGCCATCAAAGAACTTTTGCACTGCGAAAAGGTTGCTCGCTGTGACAGTCTCATCGGGCAGCTGAAGAACAAACGATGGATCAGGTGCATGTTCTGCCTGGCGATACTGCTCTGCTACGGGTCCTGCATGCTTCAAAACACTTTGGACGATGAAATCTACGGTAGAACGAAACGGGTAAAAAGAAATCTTTTATGGACGAAAATACCAACCCTTCGCAGACCAGACTTGTGCTGGATTGACGCGCAAACCCGTGAAATGGGATCTGCCTAATCTGTGTGCAAAGGCTTCGGAGTGAGGGCCTGAAGTTATGGCTTGGTTATCTTCACCTGAACAAACGGTGAACCTCAGGAAAGCCATCGATCCTTCAGAAGAGCATACCATCAATGATACGGATGGTGAAATCGTCGAGGTCGGGCGTAGTTCCAGTAAACTCTATAGGTCCATCGATCCCCTGGAAGCCATGAGGAGAATAGCAGAGGTGTGTGCTGAATGCACCTACATTCTCATCTTCATCGGTAATCAAGTCAATACCACCAAGACCCTCAAGCCCCAAGTAGAAAATAGTGGAGATTCTAGAAGGGTATGCTATGCAGGGTATTACTGGGTTGCACTCGCCAATGTGAACTCTGCAAAGTGCACACCTGGCTGGATGGGTTTCCCTTTGATGCGGGCAGCCCAGCTGCCCCCATGCTCACCACCCGGGATTTTGAGAAACTCTGTTGTAATTTCAACATTGTTGAGACTGTCCTTGAGAACCTGTATGCCGCCCTGACGAGAGTCAAATGTTGTCCATGTGTAACTATCAAGTCCGTCGCCTTGGTCACACGCATGGCGTGCCTCTGAGGTATATCAGCAAGACGCTGGAGATATAGCAAGGTGTGGCGCACTCCCGAACGACTGATAATTCTGCGTCCCGAACCAAATGAGCCCTGTCACGAGGGACTGGGGTAACCTTGGACGAATGCCGAAGTATAAACCTGGACGGTAGGTGCCCCAATGCAGTTCTTCAGTGGCATTCTCTGGTAATGAAAATATCCCGGATGGCAACAAGAACAGGAGCAGCCAAAATAGCCGTATCATCGTGCTGTAGCGCGTGGAAATGAGCACTGAACAGTGCTACTTTAACTAGTCACGTGAATCGACACGTAGCAAATGGCCGTAGCAAATGGCCGTACCATTGACCAAGACACTGGACACTGGACAAGAGCCGAGCGCTGAGGCCCGAGGTGCGGCCATAATTAAGGACCCATGATCAGACCTCCTGCATCCGCAACACAATTCGGCGGTGGACTCTGCCTCGAGGTTGCAGTCTTCACCGCACAATGATGGGTGCACAGCCAACTTTATTGTGCCTGTGGGTGTGCCTGTGGTCCTTTAGACCCCTCTGTGGAGATCTGGTGCGATGGCACAACATGTCTCACCTCGCCTACGTCGCGACCTCTCTGCGACAATTGAGCTATTAGGTCCGTTTTGTTGTACAGGACATGCACACCCATCTCGCCGGGTCCAACTTATTGTCCGCCTTCAGGATGCGATACATACAGCTATGTTACGACAAGGCTATGTCCGTACGTCACTGTAGAGACGGTATGCTCCGACTAGTATCCACAACTTGGTCATGAGTAAGCACCTTGACAGTGGGATTCTGCTCGGAAATTCCTTTTCACATGCAATAGACTATTAAACTCGCGTGTTGGAGGTCAAACCCCGCAGAAAGATTCCGAACCCACTCAACTTCACTCCGTAGAATGGACACACTCAGCCTTGCAGATGGTACTACGGTCGTTGCCGGCCCTGCGTCCGTCGTCGATCGCAAAGAGCTCTCAAGGAAACGTTACGATGATTTCCCAGCAAAACCGTACTCAGCAATCACCAATGAGATATCCAGAGGCAGGGCAGCCGGAGATTTCTCCAAGGCAGAATATACGATTGAGGACAGACCGTTTATCGTAGCGATTGGTAAAGATGGCGTAACTGCTGCGCTGCAAAAGCTCGATAAGCAACTCCAACAGGTCGGCGACATCGCGAGTCATATTGCTACATGATCACCTGCTCACTTAACGTCACATGTTAGGCTGGAAGAACTAGCCTGTTGTCGAAGAAGGTGGGCTTCTCCCCTCCGGTCCTGCATTTCAGGTTCCTAATCGTGACACGCACCTCAGCATCCTGTCTCGTGGATTGGTCGTGAGGTTCCTCCAGGGGACCTCGGTCTGATCAACCATGGAGGTCTCCCCAAGATCTTGACACGCCCCGGTCGCTACCCAGGCTTTCCTCTTGGAAACTGGTGGGCACGGGAGTGGTGTGGAACCCAGGGACGTAAGTATCGATTTGTTGATTCAGGTTGTGTAACTTGAAAAATGGGGTTTAGTATCAGACACTGCTATTGAATTCAAGGGTTTGACTGTAGTTCAGGTCTCCCAGAACCAGGTGAGCTCTGGGACATCCCGAAACCCGGCCTTCGTATTGAATGCTTACGCTGTTTCAGGCGGCAGTAGTATCTGATCCACAGGTCAATTTACGTCGCGATTCTACCGTGCTCGTGAAATTCATATGCATCGAAACTGTAGAATCGTATATTTGTCGTTAAGAATTCAGGTTTCGTCGCTTACGCGATCGAGGGCACGTACGACGTCCTCGCGATAGTCGACCAAACACACTTGCAAACAGCTATCCAGGATCATGTGACAGGTAGTACTCTTGGGTGGTGAGTTGACATCAGCCAGGTTTTCCACTTATCCTGATCGCTGCAAAGGACACACGAAGTCAAGATGAGAAGTCGCATTGGCATGGGAAGGGATCAAGAATATGTCGTCGCTCTTTTGTTTGTGGTCCCTTTCGAGCTACGGAATCTGTTCGCTTAACGGAATTGATTTTGTATACAGCCTGAACATACCTGCAAACAACTGTGCCATTCTTCAGCGTGGTGACGACCTTGAGCTACTTCCTGCTGGCCAGCATTATATTACAAATCCGAATGTTACTCTACGTGGGTTGTACACCCTTGGGGAGAACCAGCTTGAGATGCCGACGAAGGACATGTAAGTACCATATGCATGCAGTGTTATTCAATGTCTCAGTGACGTCGTATAGTTTCACGAGGGATCAGGTTCCTGTTAGTCTGCGTATCTACCTCAAGTGGCGAGTATTCTATTTTGCTCCTTGGCTCTTTCAATGACTCTTCCACGCACAGGCAGTTGGTTGAACCCCTCAAGGTAAATCTCGTGCATATTCTTGCTGATACGTTGATCCCGACACATGGAGAAGCTCACAACTCATGGATATTCCACACCGTATGATGCACTTCGTGATAAGACTCAATCAATCTTAACACAAATTGTTGCGCATCGTACGTGATATGTTTTTGTATAATTGTACTTGAAATGATTTTCAAACAGTCGATTACAGTTCGATGATCAAGCAACGTTCGCTTGGGCCAGACAACTTTGATGATGGCACGGATCCTTCCTCTGCATTCCTCGATGCCCTCCGTACTCGTGCCATGGACGAGATGCACGAAGCTGCACTGGAGTACGGAATCGTATTGAAGGATCTCGGTGGGTTCTTCGATTTTGTCGCAACAAAGGCGCTGATGGAGCTATCAACAGCCGTTATTGATAGACAATTCAAAGGCGAGATTGCGGCTACCATGGATAAGCTTACCACAAGGGCACTTCAGGCACAGGTGGAAGCCGCTGTATGTCTCCTTTTCTTTCCTCTCTGCCTCGTTAACCTCACCCCTGTCAAGAATGTCGACAGGGAGAACTCGAACAAAGTGAAACAGGAAGAAGGAGCATTGGCAGTTGCACATATCAAGGCGCAAACACGCAACGTATGTACTGGGTGGTTTTGCTGTGGAACAGCCTTCTTGACGCAGTGCCATTTAAAGACACAAGCGGATGCAGAGGCTTACAGCGTCATCGCAGCCGCGAAAGCCCAGGCTGAACGTACGAAGATTGAAGCTCTTGCAGAAGCCGAAGCCATCCGCCTTACTGCTCAAGCAGATGCAGAGGCTATCCGAATCAAAGCAGCGGCAGACGCTGACGTCGTGGACCAATTCGCGCGAGAGATGGGGATGAGACGGGTCGAGGTCTCTCGCGTCCAGGCATTCGGTAACAGAACAGTTTTCGTGCCCTCAGATGGACCTGGGAACCAGATGGGCACTACGATGGCGATGGGCATGGCCGCAGCGATGGGGAGTGATGCAAGACAGTGACAGGTGTTCCTCTCACTTGTAGTCGAAAAAGGACTTTAGAACTCTGAGCGACTTCACCACCAATGTCACGAGCCTCGTCATTTTTTATCAAGTGTACTGTATGTCCGTGATAGCCTTAAACTTCTAGGTCATGTCAAGTATGCATCCCTCTTGGACCCCTGGCCTTTACCTGTTCAATAAGTTTCTGACTCTCATTGATCATCCTGGGACAAGGAGACTCGGTTTGGACTTGTTCCCGCCGACGGATACCTCCTAAACCATGGCATGGTCACTACTGTTCTACTTGCAGCGAACTCTGTGGTCTTTCCCTTTTCAGGGGTGTCTTCACAGAATGCATGAGTCACGCCGCGGTCACATGTCACGCGGGCCAGGAGGCTTTGAGCACTCAATTGGGTTACTCCACCTTCGACGTTGACCACAACACGCTTTTACTCCCACTCCCCGCCAGCTCACATCGCTACGTTATTTAGCTTCATAACTGCTCCAGTTAACCATCATGAGGTCGAAATTCAAGGATGAGCACCCCTTTGGTATGCGAAGTCCCTGTCTTGTATCCCATTTACTCACCCAAGTGGTCGGTCACAGAGAAGCGCAAGCAGGAAGCAGAACGCATCAGACAGAAGTATCCTGATCGTATCCCCGTACGTGTCTTTCACTAGAATTTATATCCCGGAATATCAGCCAAACTGCTTGCAA
The DNA here is from genome assembly GCA_038094635.1 of Tylopilus cervinicoccineus. NCBI lineage: Eukaryota > Fungi > Basidiomycota > Agaricomycetes > Boletales > Boletaceae > Tylopilus > Tylopilus cervinicoccineus. Next base: position 92,038 of record JBBPUK010000009.1, on the reverse strand, counting down.
TCCAGGTCATCTGCGAGAAGGCAGACCGAACGGATATCCCCACGATCGACAAGAAGAAGTATCTTGTACCCTCAGTATGCGTATTTTCTACTCCACATCGTGTGCGATGAATGTCTGATTGCTGTCCACTTCACAGGATCTAACTGTTGGTCAATTCGTGTACGTCATCCGGAAGCGCATCAAGCTCGCACCAGAGAAAGCTATATTCATCTTTGTCGACGAAGTCCTTCCGCCGACCGCCGCCCTTATGAGTGCCATATACGAGGAGCACAAGTCCGTTCTGCGTTGATACGATTTGCATTTGGATCTGATCGTAATATCTCACAGGGACGAAGACAACTTCCTATATGTCAGCTATTCTGGCGAGAATACATTTGGAGGGGAAGGATGTATCGACCTATGAACGTCCTTGGGACGCCGCGACCCGTCGTTGTATGGAAGCTTCGGTTTGATAGACGACTATATAGGCAACAAGCGAACCAGTAATTTCCTGTCCCCTTGCCCACCGCTGAATCCTCTCTACATACCCTCCTATCGCTGCGTTTGCTTGCCTCTGTATTTTACTTCTGACGCCTGTTGGATTCCTTTTCCTACTTGTTCCGAATCAAAGTGTATATAGATAGCCGTCCGACAAACTTGAAGTACATGATCTGAGAGTACAGTTGTGCTCTGGTCCATTCCTCTCGCAGTCAAAAGCATTCCCTTTGGTTTCCCCAGCTGCATGCCGTACCATTCAATTGCAGTCTTGAATTCAAGTAACCTGACTGACTAGTGGCTATGTGGCTGTGCTGAAACGCTAGCCCTATCTTATTGAGTCACTGCTTAAGTCTTCGATGATCGGTAGCGTGGCCGAGTTGGTCTAAGGCGTTGGATTTAAGAAATTTGAATCCCAATGGGCGCAAGTCCGCGCGAGTTCGAACCTCGCCGCTACCAGTCTTTTTTATCCTCTCCAGCAACCACGGGGCGAATCAGAGTACAGAATATATATATGTACACCATCTTTTTGTGGAGATCAGTATACACATGATTTGTTATCTCTGACACACAGAAAAAGGGTCGTGATGCACAGTCAAGGATTTAGAGGGCAGATTTCTTGCCCACCAAAATCCTACAGAGTTAAAAGAGCTATCATCGCTGAGCAAAATCGCAGCAACCCAATGGAGGATTACTTACTCCTTCGATATTATCTGCTCCTCCGGGACGCTGTCGCACCCTAACAAACGGGTCAACGCCGGAGGTGCGCCAGACAAGATCATATTTACCTGCGCGTTGGGACGAACTGTCCCGCCTCCTCATCTGAAAATATATTTCCGATGCTATCCGTTCCACCTGGAATGGTGCGGACGCGCCTTGACGATCGATTCAGATACAGATATTTCGCAGCGACAAGCTGGCACACTAACCGTGTGGGCTTAAAGCCGTCTGTCGACTGCTGATGATCAGTAACATCAGACGCGGTTACAGGTGAGATATTCACCCCGGTAGCGTTATCGGAAAGGTTCGTGGACGGCGGTGGGGGAGCATTGGCTAGGGCGTCATCGGGGAACTCTTCTTCGAAAAGTCGTTGGACGCCACTCCCAGCGGATGGTTGGACCGTCGATGTAGAGGCGGTAGTCCCTAGACAAGAGGTTAAAATCCGGTGGGAGGTGAATTTGCCCCATCATTCATACCTTCTGCTGTAGTCTCCCCCGATCCAGAACTGGCGACCATGTTTCCAAACTGTGCATAACCTGTGGAAATGTGATCAGTCGCGACGAGACGACGACGACGACGACGACGACGACGAAGCGGCACACGTACGCGGTAACTTTTGGATGTTTGTGAAGCCCGGATCGATGGTGACGCCGGCGTATCTGACTGAGTGCTGAACTTGCTGCACGCGCTCAGGAATACGCCGAGCCACTTACTTGAGGAACTCTACGAGGCTCCGTTTCGTGAAGACAATCTTGGTATTATCCCAGTCCAGCATGCCTGCGGAGGTGTACCGTGACGCCAGAGGTGAAAGAGGCATGCAAAACACACCCACCGAGATGCATGGGCCAGTCCTTCTCCTTGGACATATCGACGGCCTGGGTGGGTGTGAACCTATGGTCCGGGGGTGATCAACATACGCCTTGAGATCGCTTCGCGCGAACGTACGTAGACGACATTGAAACAGACAGTAGGTAAATGGACACGGGGAAAGTCTCGCAAGTACCCGCGTGATCAAAATGGGGAGCCTCAATGTTTTACTAGTGCACTAGCATCACCACTCTCCTTCCAGTCTCTTATATGAAGACCACATATTCTGTTTGACGCAGAGTACCTGAACACTACACCAAACAAATCTGGGTGTGCTGACCCCGAGCTACTTTATCAGCCGTCCTAGGCAGGTATAAATACACGCCTCAGCCAGCAAATTTATTCGATAGATAAGAGATGCAATGGAGAGCAAGACAGTGGAGAGCATTTAAATATCGACCAACTTGAGAGCAAGACATCAACGTTTCAACAACAAAAGTAAAGGCAAAGCATTGGCGTATATACCAGAAAGCGAGTGCGTGAATGTTGTGATGAGCAATCGAGGTGTATCTTCTGTACGTATACTGGATTGCAAGGTGATAGATTTATCCGTTCCTAGGATGAGAGATGGGACTTCAGATAGCAATAGTGTGTGTGCTGCGTGAAGCAAGCAGTGGATAAGGGAAATAAACTGAACTCATACAATGGGAATGGCTGCAACGGTGACGTAAATAACCGCAGAAGCAGCAACTGCATAGGGTGAAAGAGCAAAAAAACATTACCGGAGGACGTCCCCCTCCCTTGACATATCAAAGTCCTCGGGATTAAACGATAATGCATCAAAGTGGAGAGAATCCAGCTGCATCTCGAAACTGAGATCGCTAAAATGATGTGGAGTAGAGAGGTCGTCATCATGGTGTGTGTGATGATCCTGCGATACGGACATTCGATCCGAACTTTCAAGGTCGATGAAGTATGCGTCTGCGTCTATATCTTCCTCCATGAGGACGTCTGCATGATCATGTGATAATGTAGAGGGCGAGGGTTCGGAGCAATTATAGGCGGATGAGAATGGTGCTGTCGTTACGATAGCAGATGATGATGAAAAAGAGAAAAGTCGGTGGAGCTCTCGGATAGAAAACTTTCTCCTGGCATTCTTCTTCATGGTGGGGATCGGGGATACTGGTCTATTCGATGCATCATCGGTCATAGGAGTACTCGGGACTTCGTTGAGGGCCGGATTCATGTTGCTGTGTCTTGGACGTGAAAGTGATGATGAATTCGCGGCTGGAAGGATGTGGTGTGTTTCAATGGGTGCTCCTGAGGGCGCTACGCACGCAGTGATTTGCGATTCTGCTTGTGAAGACTTCGCGGATTGAAAAATCCGTGAAAGTGATCGCGAATTGCCGCGTGAGAGAGATCCTTCCTTGGGGGGGTGACCCTCTGTATGGGGCTCCTGTGATCGGATCTGCTCTTGCATCCCCTTGGAGCTTCCAGGCATGCCTTCAGTAGAAGCCCAAATTTCCTTGACATGGGTCCTGTGAGAGGTCCTGCCAACATTCTTGATCGATCGAAGGGCCTCGGTCGCTCGAGCTTTGAGCGTCTTGGAACGTTTGATTCTTGTGCTCTCCTCCAGATCCGGGAGAGCTTCTCGACAACGTTTCACCTTTACTATCTCTATGACATCTGAATCTCTCCGTAGATCCCTCTGTCTTGCCTGAGACGACTTATTTTCGATTATCTTTATTGCCTCTGGACGCTGTTTCTTCTCCAGCTTCTTTGGAATAAGAATTCTCGGTCTTGGCTGGCGGGTAGAGGTACGACGGGGGAGGAGTTCGGACATTTTGTCCTCTGATTGTTGACAAGGATAGGGGGCGTCGAGAAAATGAATGTCGGAATCGAAAAGGGGGTCGTCATTGTCCTCTGGCTGTTCGTCTGCATCGAAGCAGCACCACGGTGGATTATCCTGTTGCTCTTCTTCTGGAGGGATCACGAAGACATGGGGCACCTGCAGGTTAGGTGACGGGGGTGACGGTCCTGTCAATTGCGACATGATGGTGTTCGTGTCCCCGATGAGTTGAGCCATGAGAATGACTGATCCCGCAGAGGCGAACCGTAAGGAGCGACTCGGAAGATCTCAGGCTTTGAACAATAAGAAAATGAATCAAGCTGAAGCAGAATGCTGCTCACCGAAACGAACAACCGAACGACGACAGCGGCGCCCAAGAGGAGAACCAGGCGCTGATTCAACCGTGCTAAACATTCATTCCTTTTATGGACACTAGGCTCCACGGCAAACCAAATCTCTGGCCATGACCAGATCACATTCCTAGGAACATCCAGCGGAAGAGGACCATCACCTTCACGCAACTGTTCAGGCCTTGGTCTGCCCAGCTAGTTTATGTCCCTGCTGCCAGATTCATGATCACAGGAGTATCCCAGTCGCAAACGACGGGTCATTGTGGAGTACGCAACATGCGGATGGCTGGATTTATATCTTGAACATACTGGTGGACTGTGCTGGAGGTACTACCCGTCAGTTCTATATGCAACCCCGTGGCGATGGCGAAGAGGCACTCCGAGCACAGAGTCTCTAAAATCTTTGTGACACACATGCACGGTGAGAATGGGTCTTTTGTAGCACCACTGATGTACGACATGCCTGCTTCAGTCGATCATGTCATGGGCGTTGTACCCTTCTCGCGTCATATCCTCTGCCCGCCACCCACCGTGGACGGCTTGGAGGCACTTCCTTGCCCCAGATCTGTATGTCCCTTGCTTTGATCTTGACGAGGGTGCATTGTATGGATTACTCTTTCTGTCGAGCTGCCCCGCCTCGAAATCTATGGTCTCGCTGGCTTGCGCACCATTGTCCGCTCTATCCTTACAATGACCTTCGCCAAGACTGCAGACACTTGTGGGGTACACGAGCTTCTGACACCCGAGTGCCCAAGGATACCTTGTGATGTCGAATCTCTGCATTCTAGTGACTGTCCGGGCTTGGATCCCATGTGTTCCGGACAAGGTTTCTGGCAAGCATTCGTCTTAGCACGTGGAGGTCTTGGAGATATCGCAGTTGACGCAGGGTCTATATCTCATCGAGGTTGGTCAAAGCTGGTGTCTATCAGCACAGCTCAGTGACGGTGACGTGGTATCGAATTTAGATGCTTGTATAGGGTACATCATCAGAGCGCCGAATTTTTCCAACCGAAAGGTTGCGATTCTCGGGGATACATTCGACGCCTCGGCCATCGAGCCTCTCCTCAAGTTTCCAGCGCCCTCACTTGTGGTGCATGAAGCCACCGATGCATGTATGCCTGGCTCTGTGGATCCACAGGCGCGCCGGAAGGGCGAAAGAGGGTCTTGGTGGGGGAGTTTGCAAAGCGAGTGGGGGCTGAGCGGCTGGTGCTAAATCATATCGGGAGCGGGTAAGTGGCATTGCCTTGTCAGGTTGGAGATATGTAACGTGGACAGATTCCCTGCGCGGCGGCAGTTGAAGAACGCGCGTGATGTGCGGATTGCTGTGACTGATGAGATTGCGCGACAGGCAAGCGAGGCGTGGGGTATGGGGCACGCGCAAGTCGCGTTTGATTTCATGAGAGTCAGCATCCCGGGACCGGGTCGAGGTGGCAGACGCGGAGGCGACGAGCAGGGGGCAGAGAGCAGGCCCACGCCAGAGAGAGCGAGAACGGGGACGGGGCGTCGATAGACTGTTCCTCTGTGTCGTGTAGGACTGCACAAGACGGGCGGGGGGTGGCAGGGTCGTCGGGGACGGTGGGAGCGAGGAGGTATTTGTACATCTTTGGGGGCCAGGTCACAGGACCAAACGACTGTGGGGAGTGCGCTCCTGCCAGACCCTGCCCTTGTCCTCTCCGCCCTCCCCGTGCTCTGCTGTCTGTGCCCGCCTCGACGTCCCCCGCCCCGCCCTCCTGATCCCCGCCCATCGCCGCCTCGTCGCCCAGCCCCCCCTCAGATGGCGTCCAACGCTCCAATAAACGGCGTCAAACTGTCACGTGAGTATTTTCTCCCATTGTCCTCTCTCCCCTCCCCTCCTCCCTCCCGTGTCCCCATATGGTCTACCCGCCCTTTTGTGTCCGTCATCTCCCACTCGCCATCTTCCCCCCTCTCCCCGTCCTCGTCCCCACCGCACATCAATGGAATCAGATCCTCACCACCTCGTACATCAACTAGCCATCGACGACCCTCACAGGATCGTCAAAGTCGTCGCCTCAGATGGAAGGTCCGGCGAGCAGCGCGAGCTCGCCTACACAAATTACAAAGTCATCGGAAACGGCTCCTTTGGCGTCGTATTCCAGGCAAAACTCATCTCAGAGCCCTCAAAGGAGACTGAAGAAATCGCCATCAAGAAAGTCCTCCAGGACAAGCGCTTCAAGGTGCCCCTTCCGTTTCATCGGATCGATTCTTTTTTTCTTTTCTTTTTTCTTTTCTTTTTTTTTTTTTCTTTCCCTTTCTCTCTCCATATCTCCCCCCCCTTTTTTTTTTTTTTCACTGCCTGCCATGCTGACTTGCATGGATTCTATGACCAGAACCGTGAACTGCAAATTATGAGGCTCGTCTCTCATCCGAATGTTGTCGACCTCAAAGCCTTTTTCTACTCCAATGGAGACAAGGTTCGCTCTTGCGCACCATTTTCGCGCCGCCAGCTCACCTCCACCCAGAAGGACGAGGTTTATCTCAACCTTGTGCTCGAATATGTACCCGAAACCGTGTATCGCGCCAGTCGCCACTATTCCAAACTCAAACAGCCCATGCCCGCCCTGCAAATCAAACTGTACATGTATCAACTCTTGCGCTCCCTCGCTTACATCCACTCGGTTGGCATCTGTCATCGTGACATCAAACCTCAGAACTTGCTCTTGAACCCCGCTACTGGGGTTCTCAAGCTGTGCGATTTTGGCTCAGCAAAGATCCTTGTCGCGGGCGAGCCCAACGTCAGCTATATCTGCTCGCGGTACTACCGTGCACCAGAGCTCATATTCGGAGCCACAAACTACACCACCAACATCGGTGAGTGCCTTCAAAGAGCCGTGTGGCACGCTTGATGTATACTGCATGATCAGACATATGGTCGACCGGTTGTGTCATGGCAGAGCTGATGTTGGGCCAGCCGCTCTTCCCCGGTGAGAGCGGTATCGATCAGCTGGTGGAAATCATCAAAGTTCTTGGCACCCCATCCCGAGAACAAATCAAGACGATGAACCCCAACTACATGGAACACAAGTTCCCACAGATCAAACCACATCCGTTCAACAAGGTTCGTGGGAGGGTGTCCCTGCACACGGTGTACCTGATGGCGTGCTGTAGGTGTTCCGACCGCGCACTGCGCCTGAAGCGATAGATTTGGTTGCAAAGCTGCTCGAATACACACCCGGGGCGCGGTTGAGTGCAATAGAGGCGATGGTGCATCCTTTCTTTGACGAGCTGCGCGGCGAGGGTGCGAGGATGCCGAACCAGAAGGAATTTCCACCGCTGTTCAACTTTACGCGAGAGGGTGAGTCGGGTATCTGGCCTACGAGGACGAGCGACTGAAGACTGGATGCGCAGAGCTCTCCGTGCGACCTGAGCTGAACCGACAGCTCGTGCCACCACACTGCATACCCGAACTGTGCTCGCGGGGGATCGACTTGGACACATTCGAGCCGATACCGTTGGAGCAGCTGCGGATCTCGCTGGACTGACGATTCTGCGGTGGAAAGGAGCGTGCGTCTATCTGATTTGTGCGTATAGTATGGTATCGAATTGCGAGCGACTCGCGCTGTGTGGATCGTCGTCGCTGTATTCCTAGTTTTTTTTTCTTTTTTTTTTTTCCCTGGACGACATGGCTGTGCGAAGGCGTGACCAGCGACTCTGCAAGACTTGCGCGATGTGCGTCCGTAAAGTCGACATGTCCGCCCTGGCTCGCTTCGGGTGTCGACCATGTCTGCCTCTGCCTCTCCCTCCCACCGCTGCGACACCCTCCCCGCGCCTCGCCTCGCCTCCTCGCTTGCCCCCCCGACCCGCCCTCCTTCCCCCATGCAGCAGCCGTCCCCCCAGCTCCCCCCACGCAAGCTCTGCGTCCGACACCAGCGCATCGCGGACCAGGGCACTAATCTCAGGCTCCAACAGGTCCGTCCCTCTCCTCGCCTTCCCAGCCGTCGCTCATCCGTCACACAGGCCCTCGACGCCCTCCCCGAGCAGGAGCGACAGGTCGTCAACTCGATCTGGTCCAACTTTTCCTCTTCCTCGCACCCGAGGAGGGAGCTCATCCTCCAGGGCTTGCTCACAATGTGCTGCTTCTCCCAGCTCTCCCTTCTCACAGAGCAGCTCGGCCACCTCATCCGAATCGACCCCTTCATCGTCCTCCCTCGCGAAGTCTCTCTCAAGATCCTCGCCTATCTCGACGCCACCTCCCTCTGTCGCGCCGCGCAGGTCTCCAAACACTGGCGCGGCCTTGCCGACGATGACATCCTCTGGCACGAAATCTGCCAGCAGCACATTGGACAAAAGTGTCTCAAGTGCGGCTGGGGTTTGCCCGTTCTGGAACGCAGGCGCCATCCCGGCTCAGCGTCCCCTTTTGTACCTCCTTCCCCTTCTCCCAAGCGGGAGATGGCGTCTGACGAACCCCAATCCGCTAGACCTCTGAAGCGTCAGAGGTCCAATGATCATCCCCACCGAGACGATCAGCCCACTATACCCTTCTCATCCCGCCCCTCGGCTCCCTCACTCCCTAGTTCGAATCCCCTGCACACGGAACCTTCCCCTTCTGCAAATCCAGATACGTTGACCCGTCCCTGGAAAGACGTCTACAGCGAGCGCATGACCATTGAGCGCAACTGGCGCCGGGGTAGATGTCTCGTTCGAACGCTGCGAGGTCACACAGACGGCGTCATGTGTCTTCAATTCTGTGAAACCCTCCAGCACCCATCCTTCCCTATCCTCATCACAGGATCCTATGACCGCACCGTGCGCGTGTGGAATCTCGAAACCGGTGTCGAGATCCGTTGTCTCCGAGGTCACACGAGGGCCGTACGGGCGCTTCAGTTTGACGAGGCGAAGTTGATCACCGCAAGTATGGATCACACCATTCGCGTGTGGGACTGGCGCAAAGGAGAATGCATACGCACACTGGAGGGCCACACAGAAGGTGTTGTGTGTCTTCACTTTGACGCGAACATCCTAGCCAGCGGCAGCGTTGACACGACGGTCAAGATCTGGAACTCTTGTACAGGGGAGGCCTTTACTCTTCGTGGACATTGCGATTGGGTTAATGCTGTGAGGTTGTGGGACGCCCACAAGAATGCAAGCTCGGCCTCTGATCCTTGCCGGTCCACGCTCAACATCGACACGGGCAAGATGCTCTTCTCTGCCTCTGATGACGGGACCATCCGTCTTTGGGATCTCGCACAACGTACATGCATGCAGCAGTTCAACGGGCACGTTGGCCAGGTCCAAAGCCTACGAATTCTGGACGCGGACGAGTCCGGCGAACACGATGGCTTGCGCGCGTCAGACTCCGCACATGTAGCTGAGAGTTCTTCCTTGGATGTCGTTCAACTCTGTGGGGGATCGAATCCTATCGACATCTGTACTGTCGTCACGCATGATGCAAGAAAAACGGGCGAGAGTATGAACGGCAAATGGAGTACCGATGGGAAATCTGCTAAGAACCCTGTGTTGATATCGGGAAGCTTGGACAACACGATCAAGGTGTGGGACGTAAAGACAGGCAAGGCTACGCGGACGCTCTTTGGACACATCGAGGGCGTGTGGGCTGTGGCATGTGATAAGCTCAGGCTTGTCAGTGGAAGCCACGATCGTACGATCAAGGTTAGTGCTCGAATATAGCGATCCGCATTGACTCATACTGAACGTTTTGGCCGGTAGGTGTGGAACCGTGAAGAGGGCAGATGTACTGCCACCTTGTTTGGGCATCGTGGTGCGGTGACCTGCGTCGGTCTTGGGGACGACAAGGTTGTGTCCGGGAGTGATGACGGTGATATAAGGATATGGAGCTTCAGTGATCATCAATAAGTGTCATTGCTCTCCGACGCTTTGATTCGTTTTGCCTTGCCAAGGGTCTTTGCATTTCTTGATTGTCACGCATACCTGTAATATCATATTACTCATTATTCATGCCTAGGTTACTGTAAGCTTCTGCCGTGGCCCCACTGCGACAAGACTTGGCTTGTTCTATGATCATGCTGGCAGCGATTGTTTGCCACATTGTCGTGTGGAGTGACCCCAAGTTTGTCCTGGTGGACCACACAAGTCATCTTTGTCCACCTCGACATTGCAAAGCGATCAGCAGCTTAGACCACATATAATGCGTCTGGCTAGCTTGCTGTTCAACCACAAGTACCAACGCCCCTCCTCGTGCATTCTACTTTAGCAGCTTGTGGCACCATGTCCTTCTTTTCCTTCGCTCTTTGCCGCACGCTCCTCCTCTGTGCGTCGCCTATCGAATGCTCGATTCGATCGTTGGCTGACAGTTTCACCGGTAGCCTTTATCATTATTACCAACATCATCTCGTCGATACTTTCCGTGATCGCTTTTCATGAAAAGACCGGTGGAGGTACGTGGCGTGGTCAATATACGTGGCGGAGAACACGACTGGACACTCCCACCCGCGTCTCGCAGCCTTCCAGGTCTTGGCCATCTGCTTCGGCATCCTCAGTCTACTGGCCGTGATTGGCTGGTGAGCAACCCGTTGCCTTGCAACGCGTTCGCGCCCACTTGGCTTTGTGATTAGTCTGTGCCACCAGTTCACATGTCCGGACGGAGAAGCGAGTAACACGAGAAACCTGCTCCAATTCGGCATATGTGGACTGCTCGGTTTGGGTATGAGCCTGTCGTGCATGCATGGTCGCGACTGAGCACTGAACCTGACGATGCAGCACTGGCGGCATCACTAACGGTCCATGCGCGACAGGACGGTGGCTTGGGCATCTGCAACGACTTTGCGCACGCAGGAAGCCCTTGCGGTCCTGCAGCCGTGCAGCTCGGCATGGCGTATGTCTCCTCCGTCCTTGGTGAGTCGCCCCACGTGCTACGTGCGAGCCCAAGCTCACGAACTGGTTTTCTGCATCAGCTCTGCTCGGCTTCATTGTCTCATGGATCGACAAGTTTCCCGGCGCTGTTAGAGTGACGCCGCGGTATCCGATCACAAAGGCGCCCAGTTCGCATTTCGCAGCCTACGGGCATGACCTGGAGGAGAGCTATACGCATCCTCCGGTAAAGAGATCACGGCAAACAACCCGAGGCGGAACGACGTGCCTCTGAATTGCTGACCACCTTGGTCATCATGTACCCGCGGATGTTGGCGCTCTGGGACTGGTTCCTGGAGACACGCCTTGTATGTGTAGGCACCTCGTTTAGAGGTAATATATATTCGTGTAGCGCTCGTTTATTCCTTCATCTCGTCGTCAGAGAGCTAGTATCATGCATTTGAAGTGGAAGGTGCACCATGCGAGTCTATCTGAGTGAGTACGTCATCTGGTAAAGGGTTTTGTGCCCAGAAACTGTCCCACTCGTCATCGTCGCCCGACGGCCCAAGCTCGTTCTCGGGCGTGGGTGGTCTACTGCCCTCGACACAGAAGTCATTGGAGATACAACCCGCGTCCAGTGGTGCGACGTGGTCCTTTTGCCCCATTTCTGCCACAGTGACGTTTGCTGTCATTGAATGCCGGTTCACTCCTAAATGCGACACAGCTACTGAGACAGTGCTGCCAGCTATGACAGAAATGCCCTCTGCTGTGACAATATAGTCACAAGATGCAGGCTCAGCCACGGAGCTGAACACAACGGAGAGACGCCGGATCAGAACCGGTTGGTCGTCAACTGGAGTGACGGCTACTTGGGAGGTTGGGACCCCGCCGACGGCCGATCGTTTCTTGGGAGTCTCGTTCTTGTCAAGATACCGCCGCCTCCTTGTGCGCGTAAGGAAGATACGGATATTCACTTGGTTTGCCCAAACGAGTCCGAGAGCGGCTTCTTTGCGGTCCTCGCCGGGAATGCTGTCAGCTCGACCGAACAACTTGGACTGGTCTCGGTAGCTTATTGCATCGCCGCTTGGAAGCTCGTCACGGTCTATGACGTCGATGACCTCGTTTAGGACAAGCACAGCGATGCGGTACTTGTTCGCAAGCAGGTGTAGGTGGGACGATATCTCAGAAATTTGGCGAGAGCGCTCGGCGAGCGTCTTTGTGGTCGTTTTCCCTGCAGAGTGGAAGAGCTCGGCAAGCGCGTCGATGACAAGTAGTTTTAGTGGCTTCGAGGACGGTTCTTTGGATGCATTGTCGATGTATTGCGGGAGGAATGTTGAAAGGACATAGATAAGCCTGGGTATTGTAGGTGTCTGGACGGTCTGCACATCCGAGAGGGTACAGAATGAGGGAGAGAGGAGGGGATGGGCGTTCAGCATTTGTTGTAGTCGGGATGTTTGAAGATGAGAGGCGATGGTGATGTAGCAGGCGGAGCCCGATATGCCGCCAAGGTCGTGGGGCAGCTGCACGAGGAGAGAAAGCTGAAGGGCAAGCTGTGTTTTTCCGGCAGCACTAGACGAGACGACTGTTAGGTTTTGCGAGGTGTAGAGGACGTGGCGACAGTACCTCTCGCCGACGACTTCCCAGACCATGGCGGTCGTGATCCCACCGCCAAGGATGGCGTCGAGTTCGGGGTCGCCTGTCGTAAAGGATTCATTGGCGTCAGACAAGAACGTTTGGAGCGGGCGTGGAGGCAGAGCGTGTTCCCGACAAACGAGGTCGATGATCTTGACTACGTCTGGAGGTGGTATTTTGCACGCACGAGATATGTCGCTGGGGTCGGCCAACAGGATGTCTGAGGCGTCTCTGAAACCACCTGAACGACGGGTTTGCGCGCGTCAATACGTGAAACACGACGAGACCGACCCTTTGCGAGCGCGGCCCTTTCGGTCGCGGAGAGAGTGGACATGGCAGACTCGCGCTTGTCTCATGCGACCGCGACCTGTCCACGCCGTGTCCACCAGGGCGTCCGCCATCTACACCGACCCCGCCAGCGCCAATGTCTCCGCCCTCACCTCCACCCCGTCTGGCCTCACACGGAGACAGCGCGCGGTCTTGGACAGCGCTCTGCGTGTCGACCAAGCAGGCGAAATCGCCGCCAACTACATCTACAAGGGTCAGATGGCCGTGCTAGGACGAAATCCAACGGTCGGCCCTTTGATTCAGGTGCGCATTGCACGCCACCCTTGCCGTTCACCTCCGTCGACCGTCCTTTGCAAAGGAAATGTGGCACCAGGAAAAACGGCACCTCCTTGTCATGGACAAACTTCAAGCGCAGCATCGGGTGCGGCCTACGATGCTCTCTGACGTGGCCAAGGCTGCCGGCTATGGCCTCGGCGTTGTCACTGCTATCTTGGGCAAGGAAGCCGCGATGGCCTGTACAGAGGCTGTCGAAACGGTCATCGGCGAACACTACGACGAGTATGTCTCTTTGCACATCTCGCTCCCCCGCTCACACGTCCTCCGCAAGTCAACTGCAAGAGTTCGAGTCGCTGCCATCGTCACATCCCAGCGTGCCGTTGCTACGAGACGTCATCAAGGAACTGCGGGACGATGAACTCGAGCACCTCGACACTGCGGTTGAGCACCATTCACAACGGGCCCCGGCTCATGCGCTCTTGAGCACCGTCATCGGTGCTGGTTGCAAGTTTGCCATAGAGCTCTGCAAGAGATTTTAGACGGTATATCCGTGCTGACAGATGACTATGGCAAGCACAAGGCGACACTCCATCGAGTAATATCTACCCCAGGGCTCTCACTGCTCAGTGAGAGACTCGCCCTTTCGCTTGCCCGTCCATTTATACTTGAGCTATAGTACCACAGTGAGCCGCGGAATGAATGTTGACGGATGCTTCAGTCCTTACATGCGTTTGCGATGCGAGGTAGTAGATTGCTCCGGGAACGAACACGCAGCCGGTCAGTGAGATCAAAGTAGTGCGGCGGGTGAACCTAAAGTGCTTATATGCATCTTCACGCTGCACAATCGTCTGGACACGGTCCCTGCTGATATATGCACCAAAACTACGCACCATGCGGTTCCATCGCTCAATAGCGGGATCAACCTGGAAACAACGCGGTCAACAAGATACAAATAAGAGTGGGCGTTCATCAAGGGCACCTTGAGGTAGCCTGGAGGGGTGGTCAGTTTCGGTCGATGACCTGCGGAACGTGCCCAGACGTACTCGCAGCGGCCATTCGCAACAGTCAAGTCCAAGAGCGTTGTTGTGCAATGTTTGGTCCAACAAGATTATTATACAGCAACCTGGCCGCCACCCCAACTTGGCTCTCACCACCACCACCTCCCTTCTGACAACGATGGCCTACAACCGGGACTGGGACAAGGGCAAGGACCACTGGCCTGACCAGGGCCACTGGCAGGCGGACAGCAGAGGAAATGTGCGAGGCCGGGAAGACGACTACTACAGCGATGGCAAACGCAGAAAATACAACAACGGGGTTTGTGTTCTGCTATATGGCCTCCTTTCACTAGTTCATACTTGCAACAGGGATACGACGCGCAGTCTGACGATGCCGCTTATGAATTTAGTTACAACCAGCAGCCCAATCCGAGCAGACATAACGACTCGGTACCCGACTACGCCAATGACGACCGACAGGGCAAGGGCTTCCATAGTAAGAAGCGCCTGGTCCCAAGCGAACCCAGCTCGCATGTCATTTTTCTGGGTTTAGACCCTGATTTCTCCGAGGCGGATGTTTGTCGATACACTTTACATGTTCTTCGATACAAAGCTGAATCCATCTTCATGCTTTAGTTGCAGGCTTATCTCTCCAGCAACGGATGCAACATCGAGACTGTCACCATCATAAGAGACAGATCATCAGGCACTTGCCCATTCATATTGTATACCGTATAGCGCATTGACGTGTGTGACTCTTGGATTTTTGAAGGTATTTCCAAGGGCTTCGGCTTCGCTCAGTTTGCGAGCGTGGAACACGCTCGTGCATTTGTCGATCCTTTATTTCCATTTGTTCAAGTTCCGCCACCAGCGTCGCACGGCGCGTCCGCCAAGGCTGCTTTCTACAAAGCCCTTGAAATGGGCACTCCACATAATGGTCGAAGAGTAAAGATCGATTATTCGCAGAGTGCATTGCCTCACGACAAAGGTCGGCGGCAAAACGCCAACGACGGGACTCGTGACATTGGTAACGCTCCTGCTGCCGTGTTGCTCTTCCGTGGATTGGATCCTCTATCTGGGCCTCAAGCCATCGCGCAATCAATGATGAGTTCCGCAGGAGCAGGAAAGGAAGGTCACAAGGGCATGAAGCGAATCATACTCATCAAGGACAAAGTGACCCTGGCAAGCTTTCAGTTTGCCTTTGTCGAATTTGTGGATATCCAGGTACCTATATATATTTCTGTGACCTTCGCCATCGTGTTTACGCGTCGTAGGCCGCATCCATGGTTCTAGCAAACACCATGTCTCCCCAGATCCATCCCTCCGGCTTTCGCATTTCTGACAAACCTGTTGCGGCCTCGTTTGCACATCCATATTCTTTCCAACCAGTATCGGATTATATGCTTCGTGACGAAACTGCCATTCCATCATCTCTTAATCTCGGCGGTGTCGAAAACACCTTTGTCAAGTACTGGGATGAGTCGGCCACTGTTGCTGTCTTGGAGTTCAAGGTTGACGAATCGGCTGCCACACAAGCCTCGGCAGCAGTAGCGACGGCTGCTCCCAAGGAAAAGGAGAAAAAGAAGAAGGCGAAGGGTGTGTCTACACCGTTGTATGTGCTCCACGATGATCTAACATGTCCCAGATGATCCATCGAAGAAACCGCCAGCACCATCCGCATTACCTGTCTCTGACAAACCGGTCACCCTCAATTTCAAGGCAGGAACGGTCAGCAGTAAACCCTTAGTGTTACTCTCGGGATCGAAAGCACCTGTTTCGCTACCCCTAGGGTTTTCTGCCGAAGAATTTGACCCTGGTGATGAGGAAACGGGTCCTGAACCTACCACTGAAGATGACAAAGGTTTCTAGTTTTCGAATACACTTTGGTTCTCGTTCACTTACACCAACCGTAGCCGTCACAGCCAAAAAGGTTGCACCGTTGATCGCAAGTAAAAAGGTGTGCACTGAGCTGGGACGTTGCTGACGTCATGATAATTTACCATTTGTCTAGACTGCCAACAACATCCAGAAATGGAACCAGGTCCAAGAAGAACTCAAGGAAGGCCCAACTTCGGTAGCCAGGATTCAAGCAGGGACGCCAAGTACTGAAGCGGCTGGTGTCCATGTGTTAATTTCCCATACCGCTACCTCGCAGTCCTCAACAATCTCCAATGGACCATCGACGGCAACGACTCCTGAGCCTGTGGAAGCCGATTTTGAATTCTCTGATGTGAACGCGATGACATGTCTACTCTGCGCAAGACAATTCAAAAACTTGGACCAGCTCAAGCGTCACAATAAGGAATCGGATCTTCATAAGGCTCGCTTCTTTATTTCTTTTTTCATGCTTACTTATCAAATGGGACTGATGGCTGTCTCCTTTTTCTTTTGCTCCCCTACACGTTACTCGTTGAACATGCCGCTCGTTCGAATGACACAGAAAAATTTCAAGGACGCAAATCTACGCGATGTCGCACGTCAGAAAGTGGAAGCTGCGCAAAGAGCCTCTAGCCTCAAAGTGACTGAAACTGAACAGCCCAAGTATCGTGATCGTGCGTCCGAACGCCGGATCATGCATAACCAGCCAGACGTTCCGCTACCTGAAAATGTGCCTGCAGTTTCGAAGAAGAAACGATTTGCTGAAGGACCTCCTCCGCCACCCTCTCCACCTCCTGCACCCTTGGCTCCTGGGAAGGATGAAAGCAACGTTGGTAATAAATTGTTGAAAATGATGGGTTGGAAAGAGGGCTCTGGTCTTGGTACTGATGGTGACGGTCGTGTCGACCCAATGTAAGACTTCTTCTGGGTTCCTCTCAGTAGAGTTGGCTGACTTGCTGCACAGCCAAACAGCCATATATGCACAAGGCGTCGGCCTCGGCGCTAGCAAGGCCAAAGAGTTTGGAAAGTATTCTGAAGGCTACTCAGGCTATGTGCATATGGCCCAAGACGCGGTGAGTGCGATAGGAGTTCAGGGGACAGAGATGACGACGTCGTACCGCATTTTCTTACTCTTTTTGTCGCAACGCAGGCTCGGGAGCGCTATGGGAGCTAAGCGCGAGTCAGATAGCTGTTCCCACCTGTTGGCTTCTTGGCTTATCCTCATGTCTTCGCATGTTACATTGCTTCTCGCGAGGAATTATATCTACTATTCAACGACTATACAAGACGTGCGAATCCTGACTTGGTTTGATACAAATCTCGCCACGCTACAAGGCTAGAAATCCCATGACCGGAGCGAGGAGCAGGGTCAGTGCGTTTCGCGTTGCGCTGAGACCCGAGTTAGCCTTCTGTACCATTGCTCCAGTTGGCTGGATTGCACCCTTCCACCCGGGAAGCGTCTCAGAAACCACTGCACTCGTCGGTGGAAAAGTGCCCGTCGCGGGACCTCGCTGACATGTGAAATAGGATGCCTACCAACGACAACATTAGCTTGACCTCAATTTACGGGTATGTGCCACCTACTGCAACTATAGTGCCCAGCCTCGTGAACTAACGCCGTCCCAGCTTATTTAACAGTTTATCAGACCATATTACAGAAACGCACCTTGACGTATTCCATAACTGAGAAGACACCTCCGCCTACATTCGCACGCGAGAGGTCGATTGGAGCCAGGAAGTCAACCGGCTGAGCGAACACGAGAATGACGTATCTGAAAATCAAGCGTCAGCTTTCTTTTCTCTGCCCGCAGATCCTTGCGCAAAAAGTAGCTTGCCTATGTGGTCCATCCCCTACAGGTGGAATCGGCGGAATGTACTGGGTGACTACCATAGCCCCAGCCACGGACACGTTCGAATTTGCAGATGCTTTCAATCGACGATCAGCATCCACCTTCGTATACCGAGTCGGCTGACCAACCAGGGATGGTCGCCCCATTAACGAGCCAGTGTCGTCGTTGACCACGACTTTGGTCTGCGCCAGGTGGGCCCGCGTCGAACATGATAATGGTGTATGCGCCTCGAAGCGGCGAGGATGCGTTGGCAGGCGTCAGCGACAAGTCCGGCTCGTATAAGGCTTCTACACGTGGACCGGTTCCTCGAGGTGATGTCCTGTAGAGTCAGGTGGGTCACTCACGTTCACTCGTTACAGGTTGACCGATGGCGATCTTGCCAAGACTTTTGAAGGAGACAGTGAGGAAAGCGTTCGGGGTGAACTTTGGTAGGACGACTGGGACGAGTCCTGATTGGGTAAAATGAGCCTGGATGGCCTCGATCTGGATCGCCGTACTATTGGGCTGTGCTGGAACGAGTTGTACGCTGCAAAGGGCGAGGGCGAGACCCAATGACCTGAGAGACATCATCTCGTGAGTGGAGAAGAGGACAAGTATTCGAGTCCAACATCCCGTGACACCTTTTTCTTTGGGCTGTATTCCAAGAGCAGAGTTTGGTATGCTCGCCATGCGACATGAAGAGGATGTAGATGAGGCAAAACTAATGCGAGCAGATACAATACAGATGGGTACATACATTCGGCTATTAAGAGCAATAATGTCGTGTCAAGTCCGTGGTCGACCCCGATTCCAGCCCGAAGTCTGATACTGTAGGGAGGTCAGGCAATCGATCCACAGGCGATGCCACTTCAGATTGCGAGTCCCCAGCCTCGTTCACCAATCCCTGTATCCGTCTTCTCCTCTGTCTTGGCGCCGTGGATGTGGGCGATGAAGGTAAACCTGCAAGACTAAAGTCATCTGCGTGAAGTGCGGCCAACATATTTCGTGCCATGTCAGCAGCGCCGTCAGTGATAAGCGAGACAGCAGGTCGGTCGTCCGGTTTAGCCCGGCGCGCCTTGCGTCCAATGATAGTATCTCCATTGCGCAACATCTCTAGTAAGTGGTCCAACACGGCATTGTCTTCTTCTCGTGGGCCAGATTGTTCGTGGGTATTCTGTCTCTGTAGCCTTGACTCTGCCATGGCCTGCTTGCGCTTCTCCATCGCAAGTTTTTCTTCGGCTGCTGTTTGATTATCCGTCATACATTTCTGAGAAGACAAGGTAGTCTCAACAATCCGTGGGTTGCCGTCGTGGTTTCTGGACTAGCTCACCCTGTACGATGTCACGAACGTCTTGAATATCGCAAAGAATTCTGTTGAGGTCATGTTCTTGTCGTCTTCGCCATAATACCTAACGACCTCAATGAAGGTGGTCTCCGCGTGATTGACATCATCGATAAGGTCCTCCAGCTTTGCAGTGGCCTTGCCAACAAACTGCCACAGTTGCCTGCTAAATCCATCGTTTTGGACCACATCGACGTAATGGTCGTTTAATTCTTGTCGTATACGCTTAAGACCATCTCGAAGGACAATGAGGTCTTTTCTGACTTCCTGGATATTGACTATGCAAGATATTAGATGCTTGGTCGAGACACGTTCAATGCAAACCTCTGTAGGCTTCTGCCGGTTTGTTCAGCTCCTCAAGAAATTCCTCCATATTAGGGAAGTGTTTGCGAATGGTCCTTTCCAGAAAATGCAATAGAGTAGTGTTGTTGACGGACTTCGTATCCACAAGCTGTACAGTGGCGTGAGCACAGTAAATGATAGCAAGTTGGATTAGCACAAACTTTGTTGATGCTACTAACGCGGAAGCCGAACGCGCCACCTTTGATGCCAGTACCATTCATGTAGTTACCAATCATGAGGATAAGCTGGAGTAGTCAGTAACAGGGATTATTGATGAGGATGAGACTTACATTAAGAACCTCTTTGAATTGCTTCGCATGTAGCAATGCTTCACTGGCCTGGCTGACCTTTCTAGCACCCTTCGAGCACACTCATACTCAGCTGTGTGACGGGGAATGTTGAATAAGCTTTCACCTCATCGAGAAGCAACCATTGTTCCTCGAACTTGCATTTGTAGAGCATGCCCTCAATTCGAGGACCAAGTCGCTCGATTTGGATCAGTTTCACCATAAGGCGGTCTGAAGGGTGTAAGCCAGCAAGTTCCTCGGGGTCAGCATTCCGATACACGTTCAGCTTGCCAACCTATCAAAAATTGAGTATCAAAGGGCCATAGCCTGGTATTGACAGTTGTACCTGTTCAGGAGTTGGAAGGACGCCCTTAAGCTCACTGAGAAAGACTTCGGTACATGTTTCCTGATCAAATTGTTGTATCCGCTGTGCAATCTCCTCTGGTTCCAGCTTTTTGACACGCTGGATTAGAATTTCTGTGGGGCACAAGTAAGATAACTGTACTTTCCACGATACACATCGAAGTTCGCACCGACGCGTTTCTTGGTCTGCGAATCAAGAACACTCTTCAGTTCGGCTTGCTTCTGTCGAGCTGTCGAAGAAGGTCAAGCACAAAGATTACACGCCATAATGCAGGGAAAAAGTCCACTCACCCAAGAGGTTAATCATCAACTGTTTCGCCTTAAAGTCTTCCTCCATCTCCGACCACACTCCATCAATTTGTAGCTTCTTCAACATTTCCTGCTCTTTTTTAGTATCCTCATCACTCCAGAGCGTCTTGGCGACTTGTTGATGAGGAAGCTTATCCCATTGAAGCTGCTTCATCTTAATACCGGGCGTACAAGGCATATCTTTGCGAGCGGAAAGCATAACAGAGAGGTTGGCGCCGAGAAGCATGGATGCACGAGCGGAACTAGGGGCGGAACTTGAAGCAGAAGCAACTCCTCTCATCGAAGGAGGGGGCGGAGCGGGCGGAGGAGGGGGTGGTAATGGAGCACTTGAGGATGCATCTCCGAAGAGACCAATGGGAGGGGGAGGCGGGGGGGGAGGCGGGGGTGGTGGACCCTCCTCATCATACGTATCATCTTTAGACGGAAGGGGCGGAGAATTTCCTCCCGGAGGGGGTGGTGGTGGCGGTGGAGGTGGCGGTGGAGGTGGAGGCGGAGGAGGGGCGGGCGGAGGAGGTGGAGGCGGAGGCGGAGGCGATGATGAAACGTCTGCCTCTTCAGGAAGTGTTGGGAGGGGTGGTGAGGGATTGCCATCTGACATTGACGGTGCACGCCCATGAGCGTGGAGTCGTTTGACAAGTTGTTCGGGAAACGATTGTGGTTGAGGTGCACGTGAATCATCCGTAGAACTACCACCCAAGCTGACAGACGTAGGATGAGCGTCATCAGTGAGTGCACCAAACCCATTGCGAGTTGACCGTCCAAATTCACCCTCGACTACATGATTATCGCTCCGCAGAGAGGAATCATGATCGCCATGATCGAGAAAATCGTCAGGACGTGGGACAACGAGGTTATTGGAATGATTCATCCGAGACAAAGAAGGGATGTTTTCGTCCGCTGTGGGTCGGTTCATCCGTCTTGGAGAACCTCGAATACTACGAGGACTCGCCATGTGCCCGCCTTCTGGAGATAGCTGTCCAAGACATGAGCCAGTGTTGTTACGCCCCCATGTACCACTTACGATTTTGACACCAGCAGCAAGTTGGTGTTGAATTTGCTCACGCACGTCCGCTTCATCTGCGTCCATGAACTGGGAATCGCGACCACTTGGTGCCGTCGACATCTGAGGTTTCATCGTCCCGTTAAGCCGACCACGAACAGAGTTGTCTCGCTTCATGTCAGTCTTTCTGGGTGTCACATCCCGCGAGCTTTGGTCTGACTCCTCGCTCTCATCCTCTCCGTCGCGATCACCGGCTTTCTTCCTCCTCCGGTCCTTACCTTCAAGGATATTGATCGTCTTCGTCCGCTCTAGATGTTTATTGAGCACATCAATGAGTGTCTTCCGGTCCATGGACCCGGCATCCGATTCAATGATCTTATCCATTCCCTTTCCAACCTCCTTCAACATTCTAAACAACTCCATAATCTGTGCTTCGAGCTGCGCAATCCGTTCCTCATACCCAGCCTTCTGCACTTCAAGTTGAGTTTGGAGTCGAGAAGTCGTTTCTCGGGCAGTGACCAATTTCTGTTCAAGATGAAGTACCTTGTCTTTCAGTTGGCCAACCAGCCCGTCGCAACCTTGGGACAACTCTTCTTCAAGTGCTTCTTTCTCCAGTTTTAGACGCAAAGCCAGAGCGCGAGTTTCGCCAGCCTCGGCCTCTGCCACTTGGAGCCTATCAGATTCGTTCAACTGGGCAATCAGTCGTTGCACTGAATGCCCAATTCTGCGTTCTGTTGTAGCTAGTTTTCCGTCCATGACGATATCTGAGACCACCGAATCCAGTAGCTGATAGTGGTAGGCGAGCTGCGGGCCCTCCTCCCTGATCAACAGCAAATGCCGCATCATGGAGAGGAAATAATCTTTAGCGCGCGTACCTTCCATCCGTGAACATAGCGCATTCCAAATATCTTCCGAATTGGAGAAGCTAGCTAAGATGTCGGTCTCTAGGCGTTCTCTCAGGCGTTGCTCGTCCTCTTCGAGGATAGCCGCGAGCGAGTCAAGTTGTTTGTCCATAGCAGTAATACCAAGCTCGCGACAAAGGGCAACGATACGTGGAAGGCCCGCAGAATCCATGAGAGTGCGATGGTGTATGCGGACATCGGGGTCGTCCATGATATCCAATATGTGGACTATCAAGCCGACATTGATAAGCTTGACACCAACTTGTGAGTAACAGGAGAAACTGAAAGGAGGGTAACCTCACAGCGTAATCAAACAACATCCCGCTATCACCACCCATACGCCTGAATTCATCACCGGCACCAACGAGGCTACCCATTTTACCCCTTGATCGGAGTACACCTTCAAGTGACTGGAACCAGTAATCATAGCAACCGGTTGAATCTCCGTTAGCTTGACTGAGAGTTGCCAAACCATGAAAGACAAGATCCAGTGAATCTCTGCTACAATAAACGATAGACAGTAACACCTCTATGATTGTCCGACGGGTAGGTAGGTGCGGGGAATTGAGAGCGGACGCTATTTGAGTGACAATATTGGGAATCTTCATGGCTTCCCGGACACGTAACTGTAGAAGGCATAAGATGAGTGGGACACGAAAGTCACATTCACCTACAGTATTGTTGAAGACGACTTTTAAACATTTAGCTATCTCTTGTTCTAGCGATATATCAGCTGGATTCCTGTATAATGAGGGGTGAATTATTTAGGCCCTGGAGGGAACTGATCATACCTTTTGAGCTTGCGACTAATCTGCGCGAGGGATTGCGCTAATACCGCTGTGCCTCTGAGATCGATGAAATTATCGAGCCAACTAATTGCAGTGTGAGTGGCGCTTGAGTATGTTGCAGCATTCACCCTACCTAGTTTCATGCCCTCGTAACGAAACCCAGACGCTGGACACTTGCTTGGCAGTTATGGTTCCATCTAAGAATTTGCGTATATACCACTCGGGAGAGCCTTCGCCGGATAGGGTGGCTTGTCCTGCATCACCTTGTCTGCGAGCCTGCTCGCCTCTGCTTCGTTCCTCTTGCCATCGTACGTGCTCCGCGGCATAGACTATGCTCCACTTCTGGTTGATGGAAAGACCCTCTACGTTCGGTAGATCGCGCTGCTGGGCGACACGAGCGAAAAGAAGTTCTATATCCCCATCATTATCTGGACGGGAAAAAGAAAACTCATCGGTGTGGGGCTTGTGGAAGATGTGGGAAAGATGTGTAGAGTGACTGTCGGAGTGAGCTG
The DNA here is from genome assembly GCA_038094635.1 of Tylopilus cervinicoccineus. Lineage (NCBI taxonomy): Eukaryota > Fungi > Basidiomycota > Agaricomycetes > Boletales > Boletaceae > Tylopilus > Tylopilus cervinicoccineus. The sequence continues at coordinate 68,306 of JBBPUK010000009.1, read as the reverse complement.
TGGAACTGGAGAAGCGGGAGGTGTTGTCTTGTGCATGAAGGGCACGCAGCATGGTGCTCGCAACGCTAGGAGAAGAGGGGATGGGTGCAGAGCCGAACTCAGAGCCGGAAGGACTCTTGCGACCGGAAGATGTAGAGGCTTCACTCTTACGGAGTTTGTGGGAGGTGGGTGTCTTGGGACGTTTTGGGGGGATAGAGGCGAGAGACTCATTGTAGAGTGTGGATGAGTCCGCGGTGCTGAAGGATGAATCGGGTCTAGCTGGAGAAGGCGCAGCGATGCCTTTATCTCTCTCGAGCCTTGCGCGGTGCAAGTTCTGGTAGTTTAGGTTGAGGTCTGTGCCGTTGGCAGTTAGAGTAGGATTTGTGAGCGGTGCAGATATGACAGAAGTGCTGGGACCACCACGAAGACCCTGAGAGACAGTGCCGACTGCAAGCGGAGAACGGGTCAGCGAGGGCAGCCTGTCATATGGCACCGAGTCAGCCAAGTCCTGGGCTGAAATGGACGAATTTCGGGGCCGCTGCCTCTTCCTGTTGAAAAAGGTGTCCATCGTCGTCGTCGTCGTCGCCGATAGCCACTGCGTGCGCGTCCAAGGATCGGCCTGGTCACTGGCAACTTGAATGGGTTCGCATCACTGAGTACCAGTACCAATCATGTTCTCGGCTCGACAGTAATCAAAACACACGTCAACAATCTCTGTAGTACGGTACGTTCGTCACAAGGACGACATGCTCAAAAAATTAGTGGGACCATCACTTGGGTCACAGGCGATCCAACGCCTCGCCGATCCCCCATTCCCAGCCATTCCAGTGGTCACGATCATCCTCTAGGGTGATCGCAAGACCGAGTCCAGTTCCCAGTCTCCAAGGAGGCATCCTTCCCCCACTCCAATCCCCAACCCCACATGCGCACCGCACATGATGGGGGCGCACACGTCCACTCGCTTCGGCCATCACTCCACCGAGTGCGTCACCGTGTCTTGCCACCTGATTCTGCAATGTTACGTCCCATCTTAGACTCGTGATACAAAGAACATGGTTCCCGCGTCGGCTCGCTGGATCCGGAAGCATCGGCTATTTTCTGTGTTGCATTTCTGTGCGTGCCCTCGGCCCAAGCTCAACGCGTGTGTGATCTGTCATGAATCTATAGTCAGTGCCGTCGCCACCCGCCATCTCTGTGCGTTGTCCCACAACTGAAGCATCCAGACATTCGCCTAAAAGAAATCCAATCCCGCTGTCCTCGAGAACAAATCTCTATTGTCCCTCCCGTGGAAGAGGCAATTTCAGCAAGGAAAAGAACCTCCCAAGACGTTTGTGCTGGTCCCCAAATGTGGACGTGAGTGAGCCAGCTGGACGACACGACACGACGTACAGCGGCATTCGCCGTACAGACCACTAGAAGCCACGTTGACCACGAAGCAAGCCAGGGTGTTGAAAGCAAAAATCAGAAATAGTTCGTAGCCACCAAAGACAGGTCTTGGCCGTATTTTGGAGAACGCCGACCTTGATAAATCACTTGTGCCCACAATGGAGACGACAATGCACATCGGTTACAAACTTCTGGTAATGCACCGGAACCGAGCAAAATGTATACGTGGCCAGGTTGAAGTATGATGGGGGTGGGAGGACTGTATCTGCGAAGACTGAGAGACGGTTAAGTTTCGCGAACCAAACAAAGTCAACGAGAGCGCTCCCTGTGCGTATCGCATTCAGCAGCCACATGCATTCCAAACCAGTCTTCCACAAAGCAAACCGCCCTGAAACCATGTCGAGTTCGCTGCGTACATCGACGCTTAAGGACTCCAATACCAAAACTCTGACTTCTAAGAAGACGGTCAAGAGCTCGGCATAGTCCATGGTGCGCAACCAAGACTTGAAAGCACCAGGATAAAGTAGTAGGCTAGCCCGTAAGGGCCTCCTACGACTCGTCGGAAAAGTCAAAGACTTGAGTCCCAGGGAACACGTGCGTAAGCCTGAAGGACGCGGGTCAAGGCACTTCGCGGCAAAAGAGACTCCAAAATGGCGAATGGGCATTATGAACAAAAGTGCTCTGTGCGTGGCCCACTTTGCGTGATACAGGAGGCTACTGCAATCCACCAGCCTGTGCGTGCTCTGCTCAGCCACCCAGTGCATCAGAGAAAACCGCGACACATCTCTAGCATTCATGTTCGAGGGGCAGACCACCTATCCCGCATAGTATCTCGCCCGTCAGGCATCATCTTTCCCTTTTCGGACGTTGACTGGACATAATGAAAGCGCTCGCTTTCTGTGCGTTGTGTCTGCCAAACGTGAAAGGGGTCCCGAGATGATACAAAGGGGATACTTGAACGTGCGTAGACGAGAAAGCGCGTCTTGAATCGAGATGTATGCGTTCCGAAGATGTGTTAGGATGCTCGGAGAGGGCTTCATGACAGAGAAGGAGGCGGTAGGCAAGCGACCACCCTGCACGGCGCAAGGCAAGAAGTCTGATGCAGAAGCAATAGATGCCACGCTATTCCGTATCATTGATGACCTACGCAAGGCAAGATGATATGCTCCCTTGGACCTATAAATTCTTAGGGTTAGATATCATCCCGAGTGCGGACTCAGGGATGGATCTTTTGGTTAGAAGGGGCGGAAAGCTTCATGGGAATGGATGCAAGATGACGAGAATGAGGACCTGGGTGACGAAGGTACGGTTGGTCAGCGCTGCACTCGGCAAACAAGGTTGCGGGATCATGGCTTTGTGGAGAGAAGCGCGTCGAGTTTTGTAGTCGCGGGCTATTTGGTTCGGACAAACAACACAGACGCGCTATAGGTCATGTGACCATCAATTGCATCCTCACAATCCAAAACGAACACGCAGTCTGGTGCGACAGGCTTACAGTACGTGCGCTGAACAGACGACATGGTGATGCAAAGACAGCCATCGTCAAGATGTTTGATCGTCGATTCCGTCGGTCGCACGATAAAAGCACGTGTCCGTGGGAATACATTATCACGGCTGTCACATCACGACAGAGCGTTGTGACCTGCAGGTACTTGCGGGCACGGGCAGGACTCATTCTCGACCTCGTCTACCACGATACGGGCCCATTGAATGGCCGAGAACATCTACAGCAAGGGGACCAGAGTCTGGTTCGAAGACAAAGAGCAGGCTTGGATATCCGCAGAGGTCACAACTGTCACGAAGGGCAATAACGACGCCATCAAACTCGTCTTCCTTGATGAACGGGGCAAGGTACGCGTCAATTTCGCCGTCCCTGCATTCTTACCTTGCTATCTCCTTTCATCAGGAAATTATCATCAACACAACTGGAAAGGACATCAAGGACGGCAAGAACAGTCTTCCTCCATTGCGGAATCCTCCGTTGCTAGAAACCGCGGATGATCTAGCGACCCTTTCCCACCTCAACGAGCCTTCGGGTAATTCTCCCTATATTTCACCCCTCCCCTTTGTTTCTCTAACTTCTCACGTAGTGCTGCACACGATCCGCAATCGTTATGCCCAGCATAGCATATACACTTATAGCGGGATCGTCCTCATTGCTGTTAATCCTTTCCAACGCGTCACTCTTTATGGTCCAGAGATTATCCAAGCTTATAGTGGTCGTAAGAGAGGCGAGCTAGAGCCCCACCTCTTTGCCATCGCCGAGGACGCATACACTGCTATGGCTAAGGATGGCATAGGTCAAACCATCATCGTGTCTGGCGAGAGGTACCTCTCCCTCTTCTACTCTGATTTCTTCATCTCACATAGCTCAAAGCGGTGCAGGTAAAACTGAGTCGGTATGTCGTCCTCGAGCACTGGATCTGCCTCCGTCTCAACTCTCCTTCAGGCTAAGTTCATTATGCGATATATTGCCTCGGTCAATCCCCCTGGCTCTGGAGCTAAGGCTAGGACAAAATTGTCGCTAGATGAATCAAGCGAAATAGAACGACAGATCTTGGCCACGAACCCGATTCTTGAGTCCTTTGGAAATGCGAAAACAACACGTAATGACAATTCGTCACGGTTTGGAAAATATATCCAGGTAAAATCATCTTATGCGCACTTGGGGCATCAACATGTCTAATATCTTTCTAGATTCTGTTTGACGGAAAACCAGAAATTGTCGGTGCACGCATTCGTACATACCTTCTAGAGCGGTCACGTATCGTCTTCCAACCAACTACGGAACGAAATTATCATATCTTCTACCAGCTATGCGCAGGCGCCCCACTCAAGGAGCGAAAAGACCTTGGGCTGGATATGGATGTCACGAAATTTCATTATCTCAAGCAAGGTGGACCTACTTCAACTCCCATTGCAGGAGTTGATGATGCAGAGGAATTCCGTGCAACACAGCAAGCTCTTTCGACCGTCGGTATTAGTGTTGAGAAGCAATGGGCTGTCTTCAGACTTCTTTCTGCTCTTTTACATCTCGGAAACGTCAAGATTACCCAGGCTCGAAATGAATCGTCCATCGATGAAGCAGATCCTGCTCTCATTTTGGCTACTCGGTTTTTTGGAGTCACACTCTCAGAGTTTAAGAAGTGGACGGTTAAGAAGCAGCTTGTTACGCGTTCCGAAAAAATCGTCACCGCTCTGAATGCCGCGCAGGCCACGGTAGTCAGGGATAGTGTGGCGAAATTCGTGTACGCATGCCTATTCGAGTGGTTGGTTGCGATTGTCAACGAGAGTTTGGCTGGAGAAAATGGCGATGCTGCTGAGCGTGCAGAGATGTTCATAGGTGTGTTGGATATATATGGGTTTGAGCATTTCCAGAAGGTGATACTCTTTCATATACAATGCCGTATCCAGCTCACCTGGACGTTCTCAGAACTCTTTCGAGCAATTCAGTATCAATTATGCCAACGAAAAATTGCAACAGGAGGTGAGTATTGGCAGGGGCAGTGAGGACGATTCTGATGGTCTTCGTTCGCAGTTCAACTCCCATGTATTCAAGCTTGAACAGGAAGAATACATGAAGGAACAGATCAATTGGACATTCATCGATTTCTCGGACAACCAGCCCTGTATCGATATCATCGAGGGCAAGCTTGGTGTCCTTGCTCTCCTTGATGAAGAATCCCGTTTACCAGCAGGCAGCGATGCCTCTTTCCTACAGAAACTGAACACGCAACTCTTGAAACCGACTAATAGTGCCGTCTTCAAAAAGCCTCGATTTGGGAACTCCGCGTTCACGATTGCACACTACGCATTAGACGTTACATACGAGGTTGATGGTTTCTTGGAGAAGAATAGGGATACAGTACCGGATGAACACATGGTACTGTTGGCAACGACAAAAAATCCTTTCTTGAAGGAGGTTTTGGATACTGCCCTTGGCTCGGTCAAGTCAGTAGATAAATCCAGTGATCATCCCCATCCCAGTTCTCCTTCCCCCTCCGATTCTGGTAGCGGCGGATCTCGTCGATCGTCAATCATACCTGATCCCGGTCGCTCGGCACTGGTAGCGTCTACCACGACAGCAGCTGGTCCCAAGAGGCCAGGTGCGGCCATTAAGAAGCCCACACAAGGCTCGATATTCAAAGCATCCTTAATCACGTTGATGGATACGCTTAGCATCACAAACGTCCACTATATCCGATGCATCAAACCGAATGAAGCCAAGAAACCATGGGAGTTTGTACCTTCTCAGGTCCTGGGTCAGCTCCGTGCTTGCGGTGTTCTAGAGACTATCCGTATCAGCTGCGCAGGATACCCTTCTCGATGGAGTTATGAGGAGTTTGCAGAGCGGTGAGTAATTGGTTAAATGCTGAATGCCTGACTCAATTCATTTCCATTTCTTAGATATTATATGCTTATTCCTTCAGCCGATTGGCAACCCATGATACAGAAATTAGAGCTTAGACTTCTCTGCTCGCTGATATTAGAGAGGACGATCAATGATCCCGACAAATACCAGAGTGGTCTTACCAAAATCTTTTTCCGTGCGGGTATGCTTGCTGCGCTCGAGTCCCTCAGGTCCGAAAGACTTAATGCCCTCGTTACGGTCGTCCAAAAGAATATGCGACGGCGCATGGCTGTCAAGAGGTACCAAGAACTTCGGAGCGCTACAATCAAAATCCAGACGTGGTGGCGTGGTATTTTGGCAAAACGCCTTGTAGAGAACATCCGCAGACATGCTGCTGCAGAGAGGCTGCAAGCTGGCGTTCGACGTTTTTTTCAAAGGTCGAAATTCCTCCAAGTTCGCCGAGCAGTCATTGCCGTGCAGAGCCGTAAGTTTTGGAGGTTGCACCGTTAGCTCAACTCACTGATACGTGCTACATCAGGCGTCCGTGGCGTACAGGCACGACGAGCATACAAGGAGGCGAGGGCACTGCATGCAATTATGCTGTTACAGTCCCTGTTCCGTGGGGTGTATGGTCCTTATTCATTTTTCTCGTTTAACATACTCATCGACATCATGCAGGTTGCACCGCCGTTCGTACCGATCTGAAATTGGTCATGTTGTATATTTGCAGTCTTGCGTCAGGCGACGACTTGCCAAGAAGCAGCTTAAAATTCTCAAAGCGGAGGCTCGTTCAGTGTCAAAATTCAAGGAGATATCCTACCGGCTCGAGAATAAGGTTGTGGAACTCACCCAGACGCTCCAGAGGCGGACAGAGGAGAAAAGGGCGTTACAAACTCAACTCGAGGAACTTGAGAAGCAGATTCAGCAGTGGAGTTCAAAACACGAGGAAGCCGATGCCAAAGTCAAATCTCTCCAAATCGCGTTGCAGACCACTGAGGCCGAGTTGTCGCGGCGTGAGGAACTCCTCCAAGCAAAGGTTGACGTTGAAAAACGCCTAGAAGACGCAATTGCCAAAGCAGCCGAGAAGGAGGAAGCGATTCAGCGGTTGACTAACGAGGTGCTCGCACAAGCTGCTCAGCTGCAGGCCCAAGAAAAGGCATTTGCTACTTCGCCTATGAGATCCACGGAGGACGTCTCTGTCATCGCTACCCTCAAGAGTGAGGTTAGCAGTTTGCGCGAGCAACTCAACCGGGCGAATGCGTACAATGCTCTGACGAGGGGTACTCGTGAGCCTCCGACATCCCCAACCTTCTTACCTGCTCTCCGCATCCCCGACACCGCTGGTGCCAATGGTCTTTCGTTGGCATCTCCCCTCCATCCAAATCACCACCAACGAAGGCACAGCTCCGCAGGCGTCCTTCAGCTTAGCCCCCCTGAATACCGTAAATCTGCAGATGAAATGATGATTGACATCAAACGGAGCCAGGCCCTTAACCAACGGGCGGTCTCAGTCGCATACGACGGCGAGGATAATGTTCTCCGAGTGCGGACCAACGGCATGGCCGACCTTCGCAGTTACGATGACTTAGCAGAAGAGAAAATCAGACTTATGCAGGACATCAAGCATTTGGACGAAGACATCCTCATAGGACTCATTCGGGGTCTCAAAATTCCTGCTCCAAGTGCGACAAATCCATCCGCCGTGAAGGAGATTCTCTTCCCTGCGAATCTGATCAGCCTTGTCACGAACGAGATGTGGAAGTACGGCCTTATCCCGGAAAGTGAACGCTTCCTAGCCAACGTCATGGAAGCTATTCAAGCGCATGTTATGGTTAGTTCTCCGTTCTTTCGAGACCCTTTCTGATTCCCTTACAGTCGTTCAATGGAGAGGATGCCATTATCCCGGGCATCTTCTGGCTTTCTAACGTTCACGAGATGCTTTCCTTTATCTGCGTCGCGGAAAGCGACATGCTGCAAGGGATCGGTCCAGGAGAAGAAAATGCCGTTCGCGAATTCGACTGGAATGACTACGAACGCCTCGTCACGGTGGTGAAACATGATCTTGGCAGTCTCGAATACAACATCTACCACACTTGGATGCAGGAGACCAAAAAACGTCTTTCGAAGATGGTCATTCCTGCATTGATCGAGAGTCAGTCTCTTCCAGGGTTCACCACGAGTGACGGAGGTGGGCGATTGTTCAACCGCATCCTGAACACGAGCAGCCACCCAGCTTTTAGTATGGACGATATCTTGAATCTACTAAACAAGGTCTGGAAGAGTTTGAAGAGCTACTATATGGAGGACTCGGTGGTGCAACAGGTCCTCACCGAGCTGCTCAAGTTGATAGGTGTCACGAGTTTTAACGATCTTCTAATGAGGAGAAACTTTTCTTCCTGGAAGAGAGGTGCATTACGTTTTTTTATTTTCCCTAGCGCAATACTAATTTTGCACTCTCCGATAGCTATGCAGATTCAATACAATATCACACGGATAGAAGAATGGTGCAAGTCACATGAGATGCCAGAGGGCACACTCCACCTGGAACACTTGATGCAGGCTATCAAGTTGTTACAACTGAAAAAGGTCAGTGAAGAACTTTTGACACGCCCTACGACAAAAGTTACTGACTGAGCATGACAGGCGACACCTGCCGACATTGAGATTATCTACGACGTTTGCTGGATGCTCAGTCCTATGCAGATACAAAGGATGTGTACCAACTACTACGTTGCGGAGTATGAGGTAGGCCTACCACTCCCTGCTGATTGATAGCCCGATTAAACCTGGCTCTTTCCAGAACCCTATCTCTCCCGAAATTCTGCGCGTCGTCGCTTCTCGAGTGCAAGCAAACGACCGTAATGATCACCTCCTTCTCTCGCCCGAAACGGAGGATGTTGGACCATACGAGCCTCCATACCCCCGGGAGGTTTCGGGACTTGAGACGTATGTCCCAGCATATCTTAACGTGCCCCATCTCCGTCGATTGGCTGCCCTTGTCGCATAGTGGATGTTTTCGTTCTACTCATCTCGCTATAGTCCTCCGACCGTCCACATTGACTGCGTGTTTGCTATCCCTTTACATTATGTATTTCTTTCTTTGCATAAATATCAACACGGCTTCACCTATATGATACAAACAGAAGAACAAGCACGCAAACAGATATCTGTATCAAGCCACTACAATTATCTATCCGATCGTGAGTCGGCCAGCACGATCGTCGATCCATCCTCCAGTTGCCCCGATAACTCCAAATGATTTTGCAGTACATGGCTTCCTATTTCTTCAGATGACTGCCTCAACTGAAGTGTCTGACACAAGATATATTCAGGATCTCCGAATTACCATGGCAGCGCGAAAACATACGGAAGTTGTATGTGACAAGTCAAAATGCTGGATAACCAAGTCTAACGCCTTGCCTGTGATCGTCGTCTATGGCACATTAGAGAACGAAAGCGTAGTGCGAGCCTATTTTACCTTTCGGAACCATAAGGCGGATTCTTTTGTCGACTGGTCAGGGAGCTCAAGACGCACTGTCACATGAATGCGTTGGTCGAGAGGTACCACAGAGCCTCTGTCTTTAGGGTCTCCAGGGATCGCTTTATGACGCAATTTCATGAGATTGACCTTTCTTAGCTGCGCCAGTTTTTGGGAATCGGCGGGGAAATGCCTGTGCTGACGTACAACTACTGGGGTGTGGGAGGCCGTAGTCTTGGTCGCCAAAAACTTTTGGGCAAGAATGGTACGAGCCGCTTCATGCTTCACATCATCTTTCCCGATCCCAAGGCCGGCGCACGAATGAGATTGCATGTGACGATGACTATGAGTCACGTCAGTTATGCGACACAATAGCTGTCAAGCGCAAACCCACTCGACGCAAAAAGAGAGTTGACATCCAGGACAACCACCCGGGGTCGTGTCACAAGATTCTCCTTTCCGCGCAGGATTGACAGTGGTGACTCCAATCGAAAGTGAAAGCTTCTTACATCCTACAAAGGTGCACTTGGAACGGACGCAAGGGGAGGACGACGGTTCAGATGGATGCTGTCGTGTAGAGCAGCTGTGGAGGTCGGGTGAGATGTGAAGCTTGCAGAACCACTGCAGACAACTGCATTGAATAGGCAAAAAGTCAAGGATATTGCATGATTGCAAGGCACAGTGCTTGCCGGTCGGATTCAAATCCATCGGACTTGGAGTCGAGCACAGACGACTCGAGGTGACTGTAATCTTACGGAGCCGTGAGAGTTACGTAATATATGTAGCCCTGAGCCTAGAGATTGTGAAGCAGTCTTTCCAGCGTCGTGCCCAAAGAAATTACAGAAAGGCGACATGTCATTGTGCGCAGACTGTAATTGAATACTAGTATTCAACTTCAACAATGATCCACACGATTTTCGACATGAAAATAAGTAGAAAGGGTGAGGGTGAGGTGGGACATGGCTGGCAATGCGAGAAGTGAATGTACGGTAATGCAGCGAAGACGTTTAGTTCTTCCGACGGAAAGAGGACCCTAACGGGGCGTGATATCAGCAAGCTGCACTGGCAGACAGTCATGAAAGCCCAACCTTCAGTCAGCCGTGCCTTTCCACCGGTGGGCTGACATAGGACGCTTGCACAAGACCCACACAAAACTACTGACTGTGCGTGCGAAAAGACCGTCGTGATTGCAAAGCAACCTGCGGAACAGAGGTGTGTTAGCAAAAAATTTCAGATCGCGGATGGTAGGAGAGGGAACACACCTGGACACTTCACATCCATGAAATACGAGTTAGGCGATTGTACGAGACGCTTGAGTTTGTGCTGTCTCCTTTCGTGTTCAGCAGAGGGGTTCAAAAGATCAACTGAGAGAGTCTGAAAACTTCGTCAGAGACGTGGGTGGAGGTGAGTATTCTCGACATACCATGATTGTGGGGGATGATGGATTGTGTAGAGTGAGAAGGAATTTGAAGGTTAAGGTTCGTTGAGGATGTTTCAGTCTCCGAACCGGCAATCCCCGGGATTTCTTCGGTGATGCTAATAATAACGTTCAACGCAGGCCTACTGCACTCGCATCGGCGGCCATGAACATCATTGTACGTGCAGTCGCAGTGCAGCGAGGCGTCCTAACCTTCACCACAGGAGACTCTCTTTGGCAGGACGGTCACTCCCGCCGAACGGCTTCGTCAGCACCAGCGGGCCCTCACGAAGGCGCAGCGCGAGCTCGATCGGGAGCGCTCAAAGCTTGAGCAGAGCGAGAAGAAACTTGTAATGGATATAAAGAAAAACGCCAAGGCTGGCCAGATGGTATGTCACCCCCAGCGCTTCAAGCAACCCCCGTCAACTCTCTCAGTAGAATGCATGTAAAGTTATGGCAAAAGATCTTGTCCGTACACGAAGATACGTTCAGAAATTCTATCAGATGAAGACTCAGCTACAGGCAGTAAGCCTGAGGATACAAGCCCTTCGCAGCAATCAACAAATGGCAGAGGCCATGCGTGGAGCAACAAGAGTACGTCCCATGATTCACATCCATATCTTCCAGATTTCCATAACCACCACTGGCTCAAAGGCTATGGCTTCCATGAATCGTGGTCTTAATCTACCAGCTATCCAGAAAATTATGAACGACTTCGAGAAGGAAAGCTCGATGATGGACATGAAGGAAGAAATGATGTCGGACGCTGTGGACGACGTGATGGATGATGAAGTTGAAGACGAAGAAGAGGAGGGCGACAAAATCCTGAGGCAGGTCCTTGACGAAATTGGCGTCGATCTTTCCCAACAAGTACGAATTGCCAGCCATCCACAGGGACCGCTCGCTGACCCATATCAAAATATAGCTTACCGAGGCGCCAACTGGACTTAATGTCATATCCTCACCCCTTATCGAGAATCGCAAAGCAGTGGCAATCGGGGAGACAAGCGGGCCATCTCATGGAGCCGACCACCAAGGTGGTGATGCCGCTGTTGCTGATGAAGACTCCCTTCAAGCACGTTTAGATGCCCTACGTCGTGGCTGACGCCGGCGCTCTACCCTCTATTCTTACCCGTTGCGGAATGGAATTGAACATGTATGGCCACTTGCGTATTTATTGTCGTAGGACTTGAATTTTTGGCACTACAGACAGATGCATAATTCTTAATTTACAGCCGTTTTCATTTTGATGCGGAATCCGACAGACATTGCCCAGATAAGGACCCCGAACTCACATTGTAAAGTGTGACTTGTGTAACTCGTTGGCCATTGTCAACTATGCTAGCTTCGCCCACTCCCGGTGATGCAGATACAGCGTATACTTGAGTCATCTACTCTCGTCAAGTTAAAGAGAGACGTGATGCTGGCAGTGAGTTCGGGGTCCTATTTCGAGGCGCGATTTTCACAACGTCGGATTCCGCATCACAATTGTAGTGGAGCACCTTTTGTGCATTCAGAAACTTCAATTGAGAAAGTAGATCGACCATTACGTCTTTGAATGATAATCTAATTCCTCTAGGGATTTTTATCACCTCAATCGTGCACCAATAGGCGTGTCGGATACTAGTCAAGGAGCAACTCCCATAACTCGTCCTTCATCTCCATGTCGTTGGCGAAGGGAATCATCTATCCGATAATACAAGGTTCTGCTACCATATACTGTACAGCTCAGGACATTATCTATTCCCATCGTGCTACCGCTCGTTTGCAGGTGCCTTGGCGTTGTTCTCCACTATCAAGGAAACTGGAGACTATTCGGCCTCAAATCTTCAGACCAACAATATCCTTGGCTTCCTGCATACTCAGTGTCCAAGATATGCCCGACCCACTATAGAATGACTCGACGTCCTCATCCTACTGGAGCGTGAGGTTAGAAGCGCGGATCGTGAACTTGACTCACACTATCAAGGTTAAGCAACGAGGCAATCTGTTGAAGGCGAATAAATTTTTCGCGAATGTCACCAAATTTCGTTTGGGAAGACAGATTTGCCATTATGGACCGAAGATCGCGGTCGAAGCGTATTGCGCCTAACTGGAAGTGGAGTCAGCGAAAAGTTCGACATCAAACATTTTAACATGTGCCTCTGAGTAATGGAGAGTTAAAAGATATTTTTCCCATGGTCGGACAATAGCATCAAGAGCAAGACCGAACAGAATGCGGTAGATGTTTTCAGCACAAGCATCCTACCCTCCGGTTTAAGCGTCGATCTCATGAAAATCGCGTAACTGACCTTGTACCCGTCTGTTAACCCTTCCCACACCTTCACAAAGCGTTTCCTTACGACATCTTGGTATTCCGCGGTTGCATATCCGTCTTCGTCCAGAACGTACGAAACGTCTTTATAGATGTCGGGTATCAGAGTCCGCAACCTTGGTCGCATCAACTGGCTGAATAACTGGTCTATACCGGCCTGGGAAGGTCGTTAGACATTGCTGCAGTGGCACGCAAAGAAGTCACTTTTAGGATTGTCTTGAATCTGGTCGTGAAAGCGAGCAAGCTCGTTACGGTGGCTTTCACTCGGAGTTGATCGACATCAAGGAATAGCTGTGTGATGGTAGGTTGGGAGAGTAGGTCCTTCGAGAGTCTTTCCAAATGCGTGCAAGAAACATCGAGGTCGTTCAGGAGTATCTTTCAAGAACGAATTAGATGGATGACCTACTTGCGAGGACAGTCAAACCTACAATAAATGATGTTCGACTTTCTTTGTCAGACTTCTCAGTCCGTGTGCCCGTACCGACCCGGTAAACATCATCCAACTTCTTCTTGATACCCCCCGCAAAGTCGTAATCCAGTACTTCTTTAAGGAGTTCAGTGGTCCGTTCTAACGTGCCGAGAGAGCCTGTTGACAATAGGCGCAAATATACGGTCTTGAGGACATAGAAAACGTCATCTGGAGTGGTCGTGATTGCAGGGGTTTGAGAGAAATCAGGGCTGGAGAGTTGTTGAGCCTGTGTTTGCTTAGCACACTTCGCAACTGAAGTTTCATAGACGGACCTTGTCAATGACCGTGCGAATATACCAAATTTCCATGGGAATGTAACATGAAGTCAAGAGATCTTCAAATTCTTTTTGAGAAGACGTCGCATCCAGTAGCATGATATGCTCGGTGGGCAATGGTGAGTAAACGCTGTGTTTGGAAGATCCACGAATAATTTGCAAGTTCTGGTCATTGGAGTCCACCCCCTCGTCCACGTTCAGTTCCTCTTCCTTGGTTAACGTTATCAAGAAACGCGGTAAATGAATCCTCGGCATGAACACGCACTCGTAGTTGTTCGACGAGGAACTTTCGGAACAAATTCCATCGACCACTCATGCCCGCGATCTCAGATAATGTCTTGTCAATTTCACGTGGATCAATGTCGTCCGGGTCGACAGTATTCGAGTATTTTTTCCGCAAAGCAGATGTGGATACTGTTGAGTTTGAGACATCCGACAGCTAGGACAAGCTAAACTGAGTCAGATAACGAAAAGCGGGAAAAGCGCACACCTTTCTCTTGATTGATCGATCCTCCATCCAGGCCTCAAGCGTACTTTGGACAACTCGATCACACTCCTCCAACAATCTCTTAATCACACTTCGCATATTCCCTGCGCCGTAATACTTCTCCACAATAGGCTGGTGTTGGTCAATGATCATGGCAACACCTTCGAACAGGGCAGTCAGAACGGTGACGTAGTACAGTGGGGATGAGGCTGTCGATACCCTCGCTCAGCAAGTTGCAAACGAGGAACACATAGTCCTACTTTTGACTGAGGCAGGTGCCCTTACTCGCACTAAGTCGACGACAAATGAAGCATATGCCTCAAGACCCTCAGCTTCCCAGCCAATTGCAGGAAACAGTTTGAAATAACGGCTCGTTGCAACTGCATCACGAGATCGTGATGCCTGTGCGAATTGATTAAGGAATATCGACAGGAGGTGTTCCCTTGCAACTTGAAGAGTCTGCGCAGGAGGGAGATGGTTCTCCGCCGTGGGCTGGGGGAAGAGGGGTCTAAGCCATGTGCATGTGTAGCTACAAGAGAGACTGTACCACGGAGATTTCAGCAAAAGGGCCAGAGGTGACTTCGGCGGGGAGGGACATAGCACGAGCACAATGTCTAGTCGCTGATTCCCAGTCCTGGCGTTCAATGCAAGTCTGTAATTGAGAAAGGGAGGACTCGAAGAGTGTGAACCAGAGAAGCCGTTCGCCGATCACATGCGTGAAATTACCTTGAGTTCCATGACCTGCCCCACTCGTTCGACTGCCTGTGAAACACGACTCATCTCCTGGTCAAGGGCCCTTACTCGCCCACCAACGCGGTCTGCAGTTGTTGCTGTGGAGGATACTCTCCTCTCCAACTGTGAAGACTCGAGACATAGATCATCCAGACGAGGAACAAGAGCCTCCAGTCTGCGAAGTGAATCCGCTATGGATGCGCGGTCGGAAAGCAATCCGGCGAGGGAACTGGAAAGTGCCGCCTCCTCGGACTGATACCACGACAGACACGACAGAATTTCGCTCAAGTTTGTGAGTTTTCTTGGGTCTTTGTAAACTGTTTGCGACGTCTCAGCCCCCAGTTGATCTATTGAGCCATCGGATTTGCTCATGTTCGTGGATGCCGTGTCGAGCTCTGAGTCGCAGTGCCTAGTGAAGCCTTGTAACGACAAATCCAGACAAACAGCAGAGGCGCAATGCTCATACCGACTGATTGGCACTTGCAAGCCGTAGTCGTCAGAGCCGGACCATGGCTCGCAAGTCCCAGTTGATTGATATGAGTATTGTGATGATTCTAATGACCTTCCAAAATCACGGGTGGCAAGTCAGTGGACAAATCTCTAAATGGACTGGAACTTCAGCCAATGCGGCACGCAGCATATCGCTGCACGATTCCATAACACACACCACTTCAAGGCCCTTTGAATGTCTGAAGAAGTATCCCACATATTAACCAACCAAGCGCTTCCACGGACGGAGGCCACGATCACTGTTCGTGTGATCAAGTCTTTCGAATACCGTACGCAGCGTGGCCTCGTCCTCCACAATCTCAACCTCGAAACGATGACCGTCGGTGGCCTGAAAGAAATTGTTCGTCAAAGTATGTTGTGGTCCTTTATCAGTTCCAACCTCTATCCGATCCTCCCCCCAACTCAGCTATTCAGACCGGACCTGCCTGGCGGCCTTACCGTAATGCTGTTCTGGGTTCGTGTCCCTCCATCGTCATGTCATTTCCCCTCAGGTTCATGTCAAGTAGATACACTCAAAATCTACACAAGAGCACATGGCGCTAAGGTGTGGAAGTTTGGTTGGTCTTTAGACAGCCACTCCTTCACCCCCACGCATTTACCTTTGCCAGACTACGAATTTAGTCATCAATTTAGATCACGATGATTGGATCCTGGAAGATGACGACAGCACCTTGGCGGTTGTTGGTCTTGGTGAGTGTGCGAAGAGTCAAGCCTTAATCCATCACCCACTTTACGAGTCCAGAGAACGAAACCGAAGTCAGCTTCTTCGGTCGAAAGGCTTATGAAAGTTTTAAGCTCAGCCCAGAGGTAAGTGTTGTTGATTCCAATGCTCCTCTGCCTCATCCTACTCCAGGTGCACTGGGATACAGCCTCGCAGTAGTAGGCGTGGATCTCCCAATTTCAGGACGTCCCTTAATGCATATTAATTAACACGGATGTAGCGAACGATGTATGTGGATCTATGGAGACACAGGTGGGCAATGACAAGGGTACCAGTGACAACGACGAACATCAAATGGCAAATGTCCATTGACCAGAAATTACTGATTTGCACATTGTACGCGAGGCTCGCCCTCGTGGTCTTCATCCATTGCATCTTCCGCCATGGCATGGGCTTTCGATCGTATGTCAGGTTCCTCGAGGTCCACCTCTTCCATATGGATACTCCTGGGGAAAATCTGCGGGGGAACGCGAGCAGGGAGTGCCTGTTCAAGCAAAGGAACTTTGGAGGGATCGATAGCATCGGGGAATTTAACAGTGAACTTCACGTAGAGATCACCCGGTTCGTGATGTCGTTGCGATGGCATCCCTTGTGACCGGATGACCTTGACGGATTCTGATAGAATTTTAAGTCAAAGTAACCGATGGCATCAGAGCGACAACGCACCGTTTTTGATGACTTCCCCAGGTAAGAATCGAACAACTAGTGCTCGATCATCGAGATGCTTGATCGCGACCTCGCCACCACCAAGCGCAGTGAGGAGGTCGATCTCGAGGTCGATTATAAGGTTGTTTTCTTGTCGCTTGAATCTATCGTGAGGTCTCTCCTCTATAACGATTACGACATCTCCAGGCTGAGCATTTGGCAATTGATCGCTTTCCCCCGCGAATGTGATGGTCTGGCCACCCTTCATGCCCTTGTCTATATGAACCTCTAGAATCTTCTTCTCTGGGGTGATCTTCTTGCCCTTGCAGACCGAGCAACGATCTTTGGGGTTGATGACCTCTCCCGTCCCGTTACACTCGTCGCATCCGGACTGTATTTGTTGGATCATGGGACCCATCTGGCGAAGGGTGACCTTGATACCGCGACCATTACATGTGTTACACGTGCGGACGGCACCATCTTTTCCACCCTTTCCGTTGCATTTCGAACAAAGAACGTTCCGTGTGAGAGCGAGTTTGGTGGTCTTGCCCCGGTAAAGGTCCTCAAGCGACACTTGGACTCGGTGAACAAGGTCTTTGGTCTTGCGGACGCCTTGCGAACGGCCTCCACCTCCACCAAAGAAGCCCCCACCCCCGAAGAGTTGACTGAAGAGATCCTGGAGTACAAACGATGAAGTGAAGGAACGGAGATGGAAGACATATGACGAACCTGTGGATCCATGCCACCCATTCCTCCCTGCTCCGAGAGACCAGCTTCTCCGCGAGCATCATAAATACTTCGTTTCTCGGGGTCTGCTAGAACCTCATATCTAGTGTGGCTACGTTAGCAGACAACGAACGTAGTGCAAACGTTAACATACGCATGCGTGACCTCCTTGAACAACTCGGGATCACCACCTTTATCCGGGTGTAGTCGCAATGCTCTGAGGAAAGGTGAGGACGAGAAGAACTACAACACGCAGGAGAAATCAACTTTTTCCTATACGCCTTTTTAAGCTCGCCCTCCGAGGCGTCGGGGGCCACCTCAAGCAGATCGTAATATTTCCTGCAAGTTTAACGAGTCAGTTGAATGGAACGGCCAAAGGGAACTGACTGACGTTTCTCTAACCATGGATGGAATGAAGGTATGAGGAAAGAATGAAAGGGAATGGACCTCTTTAGCTTGTCAGGCTGCAATGCTGTACCAGAATGTTATGGAATGTCCTGGAAATTTCTGCAGGTCCACATTTGGAAGGGTCTACTAGGCTGTCTACGATACGATACAGCAGAGACCGGATTCAAAGCGCACTGTTAATATCTGGGTAAACATCAAAACGTCTCTGAGTTGTCACAGGTATGCCTGCTCTCGCCGAATGATACAGTTGAGGATCTGCCAGCACATGTTCAACGTCCGCCGTGTTTGGCCTCGAGCAGAACTCACCAATGTCAAAGTGCAGAATATCCTCGGACTCCTCAGCCTGCCCAAGCACTCTACCACTACTTCATGTCAGCTGTTAGGTCGCCCAAAATGACAGAGCACCCACGATGGATCGACTACCATACTGTGGCCATACTATCACGTGTGTAGGATCGTCACTGTCTAAAATCACGTTTACTGATAACAACTCACCGCCTGATAACTTGCTTTTGGATCTCGTGCTGGGCTACACATCGAAAAGAAGACTTGATTGTCAACAGCCCTGCATAGAACATTGAGTTGACTCGATTATGCTACAGCCTTGAGGCGGCCTACCGAGCGCGTTGGAGCAGCTCCCAGTGGAGGGGGCCCGTCGTCGTATTGAATGCCCCAGGATAGATGAGGACGTGACACCCTGTCAAGTAATATCGACTGTACAGCGCATGCCGTTAGTCACCGATGCATTACCCCGAACCTTTTCGTGCAGCAATCATGGCAAGCTCCGGGAAGCGCACATCATAACATACTCCAAGGCCAATGCGCGCGAAATCTGTTGTCAATTGTAATTGCCATATAACCCAAGCCTATTAGCTCCTACCCGTATCAAAGAATGTTGTAGAGGAGCCACCCGTCAGCGTTTCGCTCTCCTACAACGAGTAAACACGAGTCACCGTTCGGAAAGCGGTGAACGCACTTTGAACCTAATCTTCCCTGGGATATCAATGTCAAACAGGTGCACTTTGCGATGCGCTGCTACGAGATCGCCTGACAAGAGTATGAGCGACCAGGGCGAAATATGCGACCATGTCCTGCCTTCTGGTGAGAACGCAATGCAAGTGTTGTAGATCTTGCCGTCAGTGACGTCCCTTTCGGGTATCGAACCTGAACCATCATTAAATTGACAAGACAAATGGCACAAAGTGACCGATGCACCTCCAATGAGCCAAATCCTGTTTTCCGACGCCGCTTCTGAGAGGGCTCTGACACTCTGACTCTGAGTTTTCGTCGTGTCATATCCTTGCCCAGGTGTGAAGCCTATGGTCTCGGCATGCACAGGAAAGTGTACATGTCCATAGGGTGAATTGAAGCACTCCTGTGGTCGGTCACAGTGATGCCGTGGAAAGGTGTACCAGAAGGAAGCGCCTTACAGGTAAGACAACCAGGTCTGGCTTTCCATTGGGGCTGTTCACTGCTCGGTCAATCATGCCCCTGGCATGCTTCAGGTTCGCACGTTTGATGTCTGTTTCTGTGGGATTTTCTGCGAGATGAGGAGGACTGCCTAGCTGGATGAGCGCCAGCTTGAACTGCTTGAAATCTGGGGGGCTAGAGGACATTCTTCGATAGCTGAGACGTGATACCGATCTGGCTGTCGAAGCGCCACGCAGCAAAGAGAGCATGC
This sequence comes from Tylopilus cervinicoccineus, assembly GCA_038094635.1. NCBI lineage: Eukaryota > Fungi > Basidiomycota > Agaricomycetes > Boletales > Boletaceae > Tylopilus > Tylopilus cervinicoccineus. The sequence continues at coordinate 48,727 of JBBPUK010000009.1, read as the reverse complement.
AAGCCAGATATGGCTCGGGTAGCGCAGCTTCCACCGAACGTGAGCACAGTCCATCTGCCAGTGATTCAATGAAGTCCACTGAACTCCCAGCCAGCCATGTCACTTCTGGTCATTTACAATCCTGTCTGTGGCGACTCCACGGCGGAGCAGTTCTTCAACGCTCATGTCATTCCCCGCCTCCACACTGCCAACAGAATTCCGACCGAGATCGTCAGTACACGCGGCCCCGGCGACGCAGGGACAGCGACCCTCAGTTTCCTCAACAGACGCAAGGGGAACATCACGGTCGTGCTAGGGTCTGGAGATGGTACCCTTCACGAGATAGTGAATCACCTTGTGTTTGCAAACAGCACGGGAATCGACCAGCCTCTTCAGGCCATCCACTTTGTTCTCGTTCCGTGTGGAACAGCGAATGCACTCTATGCGTCCTTGTTCAGGCCTGCTCCCGCGGAAGATGTGGTCACCTATAAATTGCGATCTTTGGAGGGGTTTCTTGGAGCCTCGGCGCCAGTACCAAGACCGCTAACCCTATCTCTCACTTCGCTTCTCGGTCCCCTCGCCCGACATCATGGTCAGGGTGATTCCCAACCTGTGGCATCGATTGTCGTCACCTCGACAGCATTGCACGCAGCCATCCTTAGGGATTCGGAGAGGCTCCGCAAGGAGATGCCTGGCATCGAACGATTCAAGGTCGCAGCACAGCAGAATATCACAAAGTGGTACGCAAGTCGTGTCAAGCTCTTCCCTATACCATCATCTGGTGGCGTTCACATCTACGATCCAGAAAAACGTGACTTCGTTTCTTCTGACGGCCACAACGAAAGCGATTTGGCATTGGTCGTACATGGGCCGTTTACCTACTTCCTATCTACCGTGAATGTAGATCGATTGGAGCCCGAGTTCCGCATCAATCCCATGATGTCCAAGAGTCCCCCCACGGACGCTTCGATGGATGTAATCCTGGTCCGCCCCCACCGTGATCCAACTTTCACCCTGGATACCCCCCAAGCAAGGGAAAAATTCGCAGAGAAGACCATTACAGTCCTCACGACGGCATATCGAAATGGAGCCCATATAAATCTGCGTTACTCGAAGAATGGAGACATAACAGAGAGCGGTGATGGTGACGCCGTCGTTGAATGTTTTAGATGTGGGGGCTGGGAGTGGATACCTGTCAGTCACTTCTGCGCCAGTTTCCTCAGGATCGCTGACGCCTCTCAAGGATGAGACTGATGAGAATGCGCATTTACTTTGCGCGGATGGTGCTCTCTTTGAAATAGAGCAAGGCGGCCGGGCTGTTTGCAAGACTGCTTCACGAACAGAGACCACCCTGGGGGATCGTTTCTATGTTCACGTCTAAACTTGTCATATTATACACCATGTATAAAAGCCGCTGATATTCAAATCACAGGATATTTCAAGGGGTCAAGCTAAGACTTGTAGAACCGCCTCGCTAGCTTCCTTGTGGCACTGCTCGATAGGTTGATTACTGTTAATCTGTAGACGATGATCAGCATACTGCTTATGGTGAGCTTAAATTTCCACCTTGACGACTTTGCCCCGCTTTTCCAAGTACTCTATGACAGGTTGAGTAAGCTCGTTGTGAGTACCTAGACGTCCATTTTTTAAATCAGTTTATGTATCCCATAGTAGAAAAAAAGACTTGCGAAAGCGTTTCTTGAGACTTTCGGTGTTGTCATCCTCACGCCCGCTGGTTTTCCCTCGTTCTATGATACGTTGGATCATCACCTCTTCGTCCGCCTCGAACACCAAAACCTGGGATGGAGGACAAACCTTTCCAAGCAGAATTAACAGTCAAGAAATTAGCACTTGTCATGGATTCGCAGCGTACCGTTTCTTCGAAAGTTAAAGCCTGATCCATTTTACGTGGGAAGCCGTCGATAAGGAAGCGACCTTTACCGTCTGTCCACCCAGGACCTGATCGCGTCTGCAGCTCTCTAAACATAGCGATCTCGAGAAGCTTGATGGTAACCTCCTGCGGAACGATGTTGCCCTCACGGATGCAAGTCCGGATCATGTCCCCATACTGAGAACCCTCCCGGTTCTGTTCTGCACGCAAAAGATCACCAGCTAGGGACCAGCCGCAATGGTCAGCGAGAGCATGGGCAGAGTGCGAAGACGTTGGTTCACCTGATAGATGACTGAATTTGAAGTCTTCTACGAGTCTGCTGCACTGAGTTCCTTTACCTGCACAGGGATCAGATCACGGTGTGCTGTAGTGCTACCCAAACTCACCCGCACCGGGTCCTCCAAGCACGTAGATCACGGTGACTTTCTCTGAATCGAATATCGGTTTTCGTCGTATCAAACCGTCTACGGTTGATGCCATTGTGTGCATCAGAAGGGGGGTGTTCTAATCTTCGGGCTGACGATTGTGTTGTCGCGGTGGAACGAGGGGGTGGGCGTGCTGCAAGGGCAGCTTCGAGGCCGGATGCGTTGCTTCTCTGTGTTTAACGATGAGATAGAAAGTTCCAGCCGAAGCAAGTGTTAGACCAAGGAAGATAAATGGATTGGGACCTCGGCGTGCAGTCGAAGAAAGCATGCAACCCCGCAGCACAGCTTTGCTGGTCCAAGTCCAACCAGTGGCAACCCTGCCAGACTGAAAAGGGTGCAAGTGACTTTATGGATACAAGTGTCATCAGAATAGACCATGGCTCAGACGTATATGTGGTACGGTCATGCTACCACGAAGACGGGCACGACCTGTTAGCCTTCGGAGGTGAGCATTCTGTTGAAGTCTACCAAATAGTCAGCGAAGTTCCTTGCTCCTTCGCCGCTTCTACCACTAAGTGGATATCCTAGAGCACGACATCTGCCAAGAGACTGGCTTCATTCCACATTGGTACAAGAGTAACCGCGTTGGCCTGGTCGCCTCGTACACTCTCACCTAGTAGTAGCGACGGCTGGCTCATCGAGTTCGTTCCCACTTTGTTTCCAGGATCAGCTGAAAATTGATGAAGTTTGACTTAGGCTTACAGCAGCTGGAATAGACTTTGGCCTGCACCTGTTGACGAAGTCTCCCTCGTCAAGCGAGTACATATTCCCTTTTGGCGGAGGCTTGAGTGGGCACCATGGTAAAGTAAACGATATGTGCTTCTGCGGCGGCCACGATCAAGATAATGCACGGTATGTTGCCTCTGTGTCGGGTAAGAAAATTCAGACTCTTGAGAATTGGTTTGCTCACTGGCCGTAGACGACAGAATGCTCATGGTGTGGGATCTCCAACCGACCCTCAATATCTCTTCTGGAATTCCTTCTCCCGAAACGTCTAATCGGAATGCCCCTTCTTCTCCCAATCCTAGACCTCAACCTACTGCCTATGTTATCTCTTTCCCGCATCCTCTGTCAACAGTCAATTCGCACCCTGAGAGTAGCAAGGAATTCCTCGTTTCTGATTGCCGCGGTTCTATCTTCTTTACGGATTGGCGTACCGATCCTGTCTTGACTGAACAAGGAAGCTGGAGACACTCCACATTGGTCGAGCTCGTCGAACCACATGCACTGAAAGATTCTCTTCTGGGAAAGTCGACTCAGAACATCGGATCTGCCGCGTGGCGTCGTGACAATGCTGACATGTATGTGCGTGGCTCTCCAAAGAATCTTTCTTGTGACAGAATATCATGCCTATAGTGTCGGGGCTAACTATGGATCACGTTTCGCCATTTGGGACATGTCGAAACTGCGGGGTGGTAAGCCTATACACTCAGGAAGCAGTTTCCAGGATGGGGGGCATGTTTTCCGGTATGTCTCCTCTATTCACCACTGAACTGTAGATTGTTTATTACTGTGGAATAGGTGGTGTCCGACAAACCCAGATTATTTTGCAATCGCGGCCCATTCCGTCAAAAAGGGGGCAGTTCTCCACGTCCATAATATTGGCTATGTAAACGCACAACCTAGCGTCATCAACGTAGCTCCCCGCCCACATCGCATTCGAGACTTTGATTTCATGGCGCTACGTGGTCAACCACTGCTTGCCATCGCTTTCGGTCAACGTGTCGTAGTGTTCTCTATTGGCGACGAGTAAAAGGAAATGACGGTCATAATACAAAACATTTGTCCTAACTAGTTGCTCAAATGAAAAGCCATAGCTATAGCCAGTCGAGAATAACCAATGAAAGTGATGACCACAACGTCGCTAGCTTCCGACGAAGCTGGCCTGATTCATCGGTTGTGTGGGTCCATACGGGTATTGGGTATAGTGGGTAGTCAAACCTTCACCATACGTGACACTACGCAGGCCATCATTCGCCGCCAGTACGTGGTGCTGTTCTCCACCGAATCCAAGATCAAACAACATAGTGCGGTAATAGTTGTGATCTGCCGATGTATATTCATCGATTGGTGGGCCCATAGGAGGTGTATAAGACATAGGTCCATTTCGTGGCGGGAGACCATAGACAATACCGCTTGCACTCGCCGGATAGCTTTCTTGAGCGCTGGTGAGGGAGTAGTTAACATGTTGAGATGAGAGAGTACGGGTGCTCTCTTGTGGGGAAGGTGTCGTCTGCGACGGCGATGCCTGCTCCCCTAATAGTTACTGTCAGCAATAGCCGAGTGCAAGGTCAAGGAAAACCATACTCTGAATGGAAATATCCAGAGAATTTTCGTGTTGAGGTCGATCCTTCGTAACACCAGGACGTGTACGGTGCATATGAATGAGATGCCACAAAAAACGAGCATGATAGGCTGCCAACGACGAAGTTGACGAAAGGTGAGCAGCTTCGTTATAGGTTTCAGCTGTTCTGATTATGGTAGAATGAATTTCGCGTGCTGCACCCTCGGGCAACTCGGTCTGCAGGCCGGGGTGAGCATCTGAGCTTCGCAGTAACTATAAAGTAGTGAGCCACGATCTCGCTAAACCTGAGCGACTATACCTTCAAAAGGAAGATTGCAGAGTATGCAGTCATCACTGTTGTAGTTTCTTGGCCGTATCTCTGGAAGGGGAGATGGATATAACAGGCAGTCAATAAGAATTATTCATACATACCAGCACACCGAGATCCCGGAAATCCTTTGAGGCGATTTGAAGAACGCTAAGTGCATTATCAAAACATGCTGACAATGCACGTAGGTGACTATTTGTTCGGTTTTCCTAAGATGCCGTTATGACAAAACCAGAATAACGTTTGAGGGCTACTTACCGGAGCGGCGTCAGCTTGTACACCAAAACTATTCAAGAAGAGGCTGGAATATAAGCAGAAAAAGTTGAGAAATGAGAAATGAAATGATTCTCCGTTTGCTGCTGAAGGGATGAACAAAAGGACCTGCAATAAATGCTATCTCTCACCTCGCCGCATTTCATGCTCCCATTTAGTTGTCCACTGGGACAACTTCGCATTCGCATTTTTGAGTGCCATGTCGATATTAATCTGACCACTGCCGCCATCAACCAAACTTCGGTTGGTGTGCAGCATATCAGTGGTCTCCGCCTAACAAGATGGATGTATTAGTCCTCCAATAGAATGCCAGCGGCTCTACCCACTGCTATTCTCCGTAGTTGTATGAACGCGGCGACAATGACGTCCTCGCATCGTATTGGAGAACCACCCCGTTCGTGCCAAGTATCAGCATGCCTGATAAAGTCATCCTGTTTCCAGACAGGTAAATACTAGAAGATTGTCCAAATGCCACGTTAGTCACCTCAGGAAGCATCCAATGACGTCCCGTCTGCATGCTCAGGCTTCGGTCGTGAACAAATAATACAAGATACGTTCTCTCGCGGTTCCGCCGTTCAAGTAGCTGAAATTCCGTTTCGCTCGCGGGGGATTTCGCCAAAAAACGATTCAAACCAAGCTCTACAGCCATGCGGCACGCCTATCAATGTGGTATAAGTAAGTGGAAAGCTATTCCGCTTCTTACACTCACGTATCCAATGTACATCCATGTGCGCTAGGAGTATGTCAGGAAGGACGCTTAGATGAAGCTGAGACACCTCCACGTACATTATCATCTTGCTCTCTCCAATATGTTAAGCATGCAAAAGCTTGCACCACTTCGACTCGTTTCCACCCCTCAGCAAATGCACGGACAGCCAATTCATGTGCAAGATGAAGACACTCCTTATAAAGGCTAGGCTCAAAAAATTTACAACCAGCAGCGATGAGGGTGGTAAATAAAAGGGGGCACTTTGAGCGCACGTAATTGACTGAATGCAGCTGGGGATCGAATAGATTGATAAACGGATTGAGGCGCAGAAAGATGGCATCAAAGAGCATCTTGGCCTTGTCCTCTGATATGAGACCGGCTGTGATCGGATCTTGGAATCCAGCTGGGGGAGGGGCAGGTCGCCCCAATTGAAGGCTATCCAGGTCGTTCCGGGTGGTCTGAGGTGCGATACTTGGGTAAGGTGATTTGTGTTCTGGATTCAGAATTGTCCGGAAAAAAGAATTCTCCCTGCGGATGAGTTTCGCGGGAAACTTTTCGTCGGCACGGTCATCATCATCATCACCGTCCGAGGGTCTATTCCCTGAGGCTACATGCCGTGTGCGTAAAAGCTTAATACAAGCCGACAACAAGCAGATTGTTACCTGAAGCGCTGTATTGATCCATTGGTCGGATCATGGTACCAAATTGTGTCTCTACTTGGGGAGAGTGGGAATCGACAGCAGGGAAAACAGAGGACATGGATGTCTCGCTCGCTTGCTTGAGTTTTGCGGTGTTCAATCCTTTCTCGAGGCGTCGGAGCATCTTCGATGCTTCAGATAATCTGAAAGAGAACAAGTTAAAAAGATCGATGATAAAGTGCAAAATGATTTCGTCCTACTTTGACCCAGGTTTGCGCCCGCGGCGATGTTTCTCGAAAATGCATCTGGAGGATAGCAAGGTGTAACGGGCATCCAGTGAAATCACATTACTTGCTACATACTCGACATTAGTCCTCTTACACCTTTGGCAGGGCTTCTGGCCGTCCTCAGCCCCAACACACTTCATCTGGCTTGCAGTGAACCAGAGAATGCGGACCATGATCGGAGGACCTACTTTAGCTGCGCGGCATACTGTACAAGCTCTAGGATTCCTTACGACGGGTGGTTTGGAGCTGGATGGGCTGTGGGTGAGTTAGCGGAAGAGCACAATTGGTTCACAACGCACGCCAATTTCGAGGACTGTATGTCCGCAACCTCTGCAGGGGCTTGCATTATGTCTAGGTCCCAAAGCACGGTTATCAACGTTACGGTGACTCGGCGTCAATTTATCGACCGGGCGAGGTCGGTTAATTAAGGGTTAAGATGAAGAGGAGTCGAAGTGAAGCGACGGAGGCACTGGACGCAAACAGAGGTGCAAGAGAAAAAAACACAGCAGAGGTGATCAGAGAGCAGAGCGACAGAGCGACCTTTGATATCGATGCAGGAGCGAAGAAACGGGGATGAGATGTAGTAGTGGGATTTGTTGCAAATAAAGCCGGGCGGTAAAACAAGCATAGGTTGCCGAGCTCGGCAATCACTTGATTGTCCGACTTGAAGCCGCTCATTCCCTAATCCAGAAAGGCGGTGCTCTGGTGGACCCTCGCGAAATGAATTTAGAAAGGGCCTTGACAAAAATAATAGCAAGTTGGATAAGAATCATCAAGGCGGTACATCCTCGTGACATGCGCAGCCTGGTGGGCGCAATCATTCCATCCACCGTCTGGCTCTCGCTTGATGGCCGGTGTGCGAGATACAGTCGCTGGGCTCTGGTGTCAGGCGATTGTCCGGCTGCCCAGTCTGGCGGTAAGTTCCGTCGTGAGTAATGCGAGTGCGACGCTTGTGTCCAACGCCACGAACGAGGCCACATTCTGTGCCCACAGGATCTCTCCAGCATACCAGCGGCGTCGTCCGATTCGTGGAGAGCCACCCAGTGGAGAGCATTGCAGGCGCTTGCGCTGCAGCTGCTTCGCCTGTCCTTGACCAAAGGGAAACCACCTAGTTGCCGTCGTGTCTGAAATTCCCCAGTTTGGCCAGATCGCCGATTAGCGCGACACCGGTTTTCAGACCATCGTGGTGTTCCGTGACCTTTGCCATGTCCGCTTCCCGGTCCAGGTTCTCCATCTCCAAGGCGTGGTCGAAGCTGTCGTTCCAACTTCGGGAAGTGTCGTCAGGTGCGAGGTGCGCAAAGAAATTGTTCTCCACGTCAGGCGAAATCTGGATAATGAAGGAGAACAACACATCTCTTCTACCTGGGGCCTGTATCAGCCTGCACCCATTCCTGAATGGATGCTGAGCAGAACTGTTGTAATCACATCGTTGACGGACTCGGAGCTCCCCAGGTGAGCTCGCAGTAACAGTTTGTTCCTGCCCAGCCTAGACCATCGTCAACACGAGATAGATGCAACGAGGCAATCTTGAAGGGAATAAGAAATAGCCAAGGCCAATGGGCTTCAAAAAGTTGACAGTCACACTGAAGGCCTGCCACAGCATCATATTTTCATCGAGCATGTGTAAGTTGTGGGTGTCTAATAATCAGCTTTGCTGCGGACTCGGCTCACGCAGCCGAGCAAGATGGAGCATACGCTACTGTTTCCTCGACACCCCTCTGTCTGCACTTCTGCCAGTGTTATGGTTCAATAACTCAGTCGCTCGAGTAGATCGAATCAAATCCGAGTCCGGGATGTAACCGACAAAGTGACTGCATATCGATTTCAAGAGAACAGTTGTTCGGTGGATCAATAACCACGGCCACCTCGGTTGACGCCACGGCCTCTAAATCCACCACGGCCACCACGATCGCTGCCTCGACCGCCTCTACCACCTCTGCCCACACCTCGTCCAATTCCACGACCGCCTGAGCCTATCCGACCGCGTAGATTACCTCGCGTGTTGCCACGGCCTCGTTCTGCAAATAAGTAAGCCAACATGGGTCAAGACAAGTTAGCGACATACTCTGAACACCTAGAAATCAAAGCGGACGCATTAGTCTCTGTATATCGAAAAGGAGACAGACTTTGAAACTACCTGTTGCTTTAGGTTTCGGAAGGAATCGCTCGATGGGCAGCAGTTTGTCACTTCCAATGTAGACCTTATCCCCTTTTTTAAAACTAGTTGCTACCATACCTTCACCCATTTTTACTGAGAAATACACCTCGTTTATCGGACCAAGTATCTCATCGACTTTTCCGATGACAGATTTGTTCTGGAGATAGATGGGGGCATTGAAATAAGGTACTTTGTCCGAAATGAGAGAGACACAGAGCATCTCGTCCTCAACGGCATGCATAAATGAACCTATCTCTGCGGTGGATGAGTAGGACCGAGTTGAACAGATGTCGAAAAGTACCCAGTACAGTATCCGGTGGACCAGCGTCGCGCTGTTGGAAGCCACCGCGGCCACCTCCACGAGCTGCGAGAAAAGTGAGTTCAACATAGAGATCGAGATAGGGATCAAGCTTGCCTCTACCGCGGCCAAATCCTCGCATGCCGCCTCGATTCATGGTCGATGTACCCGTGGTAAGTAGTTTGATTATATAATCTGATTCTGTAGCGTCATTATCAACTTGAGGTCTCAGGTTGCTCTCTCGGTCTTTCCACTGTATCCACTATACATCTACCCTGGCATGAGCCTTTTCTTCCGTCACGTTCCGAAAGCGGAGGCCAATTTTTCGGTACAGACCGCTGAAACCCCAGGCGAAGACGTCATCCTGCTCTCCTGGGATATATGGGATGCTCTTTGCTTCTCGGACGAGTCACGCAGGATCGTGACCATAAAATCCAAGTGCCGGAATAAAACCATGTTGCGTTCAGGTCATGTTGGTGATCTGACCTGTTGGGCTGTCCGTGATCCGACTGTGCGCACTCTTCTACTCCGCTCTTTTGTTATTCACTGCAGCAAAGGTGACCGAGATCGCCATTCCACAAGCTTGGCTGGCCAGTTATCCAATCATTTTTCGACCTTTCCAGCCGGGTTTAGGTGGTTCCTTCAAATCCCTCACTCTGTCTGCAGCAGAAAACATCGCACTGACGGAGGTCGTTATAACCGCAAAGCATGAAGGTGCCTATATGGCGGCTTCTGTTCATGGAGCAGTGTTTGAGAATTGGTTCTTTGAATCCCATGTCATAATCCGAGAAGGCGAGGACGTCTTCATACCCTCGAGTATATTCTTCACATGCGAGCCATCCACTCCGCCTCCTCAGCCACTCTTCGTGTATTCGGTCGTCCTCGCACTTCCTCTCAGGCAAGGCATCGCACAGCGTGGATCGACGCGATTCATAGTGTCCTCATTCAATGGGCTGAACGAAGTATCGCACAAGGCGGACAGCGGAAGTCGGAACGAGAACCTGGAAATCAATGAATCGTTTCTGATATCTACTGTATTATCTCGTCCGGAACCATTCTCCCAGGCGAACGAAGGCGGTGGGGGTTTGGCAATGTCGTGTGCTCAGTTCACGTCTAATTAGATTCCTAGCGGCCGTATTCTCTGCCAAAGCTCTGCAATCACCCATTGATGCTGATCTAGATCAAGTCACTGTCTATATCTGTACAAGTGACTTGCATCCACTTGGAGTACTGAATGGTGATTGGGTATGTTTTTTTGCTCGCTTGTGTTTTCCAGTGGAACCTGACCCTGAAAAAGGTTTTAGCTTCGCCAGTCGACTCTTCGGCGTCTCGGCTAGTACGTGTCGGCGTCCTTGACCAGGCCTTCAGTGATTCGTGTCGTCCGACTGCCATATTATCACCTACGCTTCTCCACAACCTATGCACACGTGGCTGTCAGGAAATTGTAATTCGCGTATCACCATATGGAACGCGCGATCCTGGGATTCCAACAGCGAGGAGGATTGAGTTAGCAAGAGTGGTTTCACCGTTCTCGATCCATCGTCGCAATGAATCACTGCTTATCGATGCTTTACATGAATATTTCCGCTCGTCAAAACGTTTAGTGAAGGATGGTGATATCATCCCGATGCGAATCAATGTCGATCGTCCACTGGATCCTTGTTGCGCCTTACGCCCACACGATTTCGCAGGGGACTCTATGCAAAATCGCTCATATGCTCCGGTCTATTTCGTTGTCCGGAACGTGGATTATGAATTCGTTGGTGTCCAGGCACATGGGTGGCCTTCTCTCAGCCACGTCGGCTGCTTTGTTGATTCCAATGTGACAAGGGTTGTCCAAGTTGGAGTTGAGCACGCTAGAATTCCGGACATATATGATTATTATGAACTTGGTTTGCATTATTTCGATCGTTTTCGCTTCATGTTGTGTTGACTTGCACTCTCAGGTCACGCAAGGGAGACATTGCCAGCGGCATTAGGGATATCTCATCAGATTTCCGAGTTATCAAATGCTCTGTCGCTCGATAATGCGGCAAACCTGGGTGTGCGGTCTGCAGTTTTTATCACAGGGTTGAGGGGAACTGGAAAATTCTCGGCCGCAGTGCACATTGCTCGTCATCTTCAGATGCATTACATGGAGGTCAACAGTCATCTGTCTGCTCGTGATGCTGGCTGAGGACATAATTCTATAGATCAACTGTTTTGATGTTCTATCAGATACAGCTGCCAAGACTGAGGTTTCACTACAAGAACAAGTGGAAAAAGCCATATCTTGTTCACCATGTTTGGTTGTACTTCGCCATATTGATGCATTGAGCCATGTGGCGAGCAATATGGGAAAAGAAGGTTTATTTTTATGTCTTGTGTTCCTATACCATGCATTTATCACTTAGTCTCCAGAATCATCTATTCTTCAATCATTACAGCAATATGTTGATGATGCAAACAAAATTCAAGGGGAGCAGTGTATTCTTTTTGGAACAGTAGAACAGGGTAAAATGCCTGAAAGCATTTCGGCCAGTAATGAGATAGAAATCAAGGTAGGAGTTCACTTTAGCATTATACACATTCTTCACTTGGCTTTTAGGCACTGACTGAGGATGAGCGTTTTTATATGCTCCTGGAACAAATTGACAGTCATGGTGGACAACTTGCCTCTGATGTATCTATTGCTATGCTAGCCAAGCAATCTGCAGCATTGGTTGCCTCAGACCTGGCTAATCTAACCAGAAAGTCCTGTCTGTGTGCTATGCTAAAGTAAGTTATTCAATGATGCAGTTGATGTATTAATCTTATCTAATTGGTTGCAGCTCTAATATACAGCAGCTGGTTACTCTGCCAGTTATATCTACTAAAGAATTTGACATTGCTTTGCTCAAGGCTAGGACAACCTTCACTCAAAGTATAGGTGCACCTAGTATTCCAACAGTCCTCTGGGAGGATGTTGGAGGATTAGGTCTAGTGAAGGATGAAATTCTTGATACAATACAACTACCATTGGATCATCCTGAACTATTTCAGAAAGGGCTGAAGAAGAGATCAGGTTATTTGATTTACTTGTGATGATATTTCTGTTTCAATTGACTTTTGTTATAGGTGTTTTGCTCTATGGTCCTCCAGGAACTGGAAAAACACTGCTTGCAAAGGCAGTAGCAACTTCCTGTTCTCTGAACTTTCTTTCAGTCAAGGGACCAGAACTACTGAACATGTACATTGGTGAATCTGAAGCCAATGTTCGCAGAGTTTTTCAAAGAGCAAAGGATGCCAAACCTTGTGTTATCTTTTTTGATGAGCTAGATTCAATAGCTCCCAAAAGAGGTAATCAAGGTGATTCTGGTGGAGTAATGGATCGTATTGTGAGCCAGCTTTTAGCTGAGCTTGATGGAATGAGCATAGAAGGGATGGATATATTTGTAGTTGGAGCTACAAATCGCCCAGATTTACTGGATCCAGCATTGTTACGTCCGGGACGGTATGGTTATTCTTTTGACTAAGGTTTAACTTAACTTAATTTATTATTAGATTTGATAAGATGCTCTATCTTGGTGTTTGTGAAACCCATGAAGCACAGCTTGATATTCTGAAGGCTCTAACCCGAAAGTTCAATTTGCATTCCAGTCTCAATCTTTCTTCAATTGTTGCTCAATGCCCACTCAATTACACTGGAGCAGACTTTTATGCCTTGTGTGCTGATGCACTTCTCCATGCACTTTCATGCAAAGTTGTGGAACTTGAAAAGAAAAGAGGTATTTGATTTATAATGGTTTATACATCCATTTAATTTGATTCAATTTGATTTTTTGCAGCTGAGCTAAATGCTCTTCTAAAGCATCCCATCTCTCCTCAGTTTTTTATTTCTGAAGTGAAATCAGAAGTGGATCTACAGCTGGTGGTCAAGGCAGAAGATTTTGAAATTGCTTTGAAAGAGCTGATTCCAAGTATCAGTGATTCTGAGCTATTACATTATGTATCAGTTCAAAAGAATTGGCATGACTGAGCAAATGAGAATTGGAAAATATATATGTAGTCTATTTTTGCCAGTGGATCTCTTAAATTTTAAATTGTATATACATAATATATATATAGGCACAGGTAGGCATATCTGCCTGAAGAATATTATAGCACTATCATATTGTATATACTGTACTGTAGTGTATACATATACTAAGCAACAAAAGACTGCAATGTTTGATGAATATCTGACTATCCATTAATGCTAGATCCTCAAACCTAGATATTGTCAGACAGCCCTAATTAAGGGCTTTCTAGGAACATACAAATTGCTTATGTAATTACCTCTAGTTAAGCCAGTATTCACCAATTAAGCAAGAGTACTCATTGCAATATTTTCATTGCTGACTCAATAATATTTTAAATTGATATGTTCTGACAGGATATTTTTCATTGCTACCACCATAAAATCCCCCTCTTTTGATCAAGCCAACTAAATTATTTCACTCCAAACTTCATTCAGACTTGGCCAAGCCCTCTTCTAGTCATCCTTCCATCATTCATTCAACTGATATGCAACATACCATTCATTTCATTGATTCTAAAAAGGCTAAGAGTGCACTCCAGATTGCCCAAACTCTTTAGGATGTCAAGAATCAGCCCATATATACCCAACCCATTTATTATCACTTGAAGAAGGTTGGAATAAAGGCTATGGTGAAGAAGAAATGCCCTCTTTTAATCAAATATCATAGAAAGAAGAGGTTAAGTTTTGTCCTAAGCTATAAGGATCAGATTGTGAAGGATTGAAAGCAAGTAATATGGTCTGATGAGATCAAAATCAATCATATATAGTATGAATGCATACACTGAGTAACAAAACTGTTGCAATGCCTAATCCTGATATAGTGCATGAAGTGCACTGCAAACACACTTGACAATTGTGCTTAGCATTAGTGAGACAATGTGTACATCCTCTTTTCATGCAATCTCCTCAGTTTTTGATACTCCTCTTGTTCTTCATCACTCTAGATCTTCCTAGACCTCATCCTTTATTACTCTGGATCTTTCTAGATCTTGTCCTTCATTACTCCAGGTCTTCTTAGATCTCATTCTTAGTCACTCCAGGTCTTGTTAGACCTTATCCCTATCTCAAGTCCTTTCAGACCTCATCTCTCTAAGACCTTTCAGTCTTCATCTAAGTTACTGAACTGTGGTGGCTTTGGCTCCTGCCAGTTAACTCATCTTTCCTCATTAAGGCTTTGTCCTTATCTCTATCTTGACCTTTGGGCCTGTTCTTTATCTAAGTCTTTGGGCTTGTCTATTATCTAGATCCTTAGGAATATGGCAGCTTCAGCTCCTGCCTGTTGACTCATTCTTGTCCAAGTTTTTGAACTCATTATTAGTTCCTTGCCTTTGCTTGCTGGATACTGGAATGTGATGGCCTCAGACTCCCACCAATAGAAAGACCCTTTATATAATGTCTTGCATAACAAAAGATTGAGACTCTCCAGTTGTTCCTTCTATCACAGAGTAGGACATACCTTCTCTAGTTGAGATTTTTTGCAAAGCACTCCAAGTACCCTTGGACATCAAATCTGAGTCAGAATCTTAGGCCACAGCACCTCAGTTGAGATAATAACCTTGTCTACACCCTTACACTCCAGGACCTCTCACTGCTATGTCATAAAGGCCAGCCCTTTGTTACTTGGCTATATCTAGCATCCCAGAAGGACTTCCTTTAGTTTGGCCTTTAATCCAGACATCTCATTCTTCCACTCCTGTTTGACTTACAGTAGCACCAGAAGTAGTAGTTCCTGTACCTATTATATCTCTACCAGCACCATCTGCTATGCCTGTTGCATCACCACCAGTTATTCCACCAGTAGTACCCTCTATAGTAGCTATGGCTACTGAACTCAAAGCAGCCCTTCCATCCAACTTCAGTGGCAACACTAAGAATGCCTTATGATGGATCAAGTCTATGTGTACATACTTCATAATCAACCTCACATTCCACATCTCCAATGATGCTGAAATAGCAGTCTCTTTTAGTAGACTTTAAGGTGGTCAAGCTGACTGCTTCACTAAGAACTGGTATAACAAGATATAGTAATTGATTCCACCATTAACCCTGTAGAGAAGACCTTCAATAAGTTCACTGAGAACTTTCAAGATATGTTCTACTTCCTCAATATGAAGGTGAAAGCCTGGCAGAAGCTTGCCACTCTATACTCTCTAGAGAAGACATCAATGATGGATTTCAGGAGTTCATCCTAAAGTTTGAAGTCCTTTGCTGCCAAGCTCAAGTTACTGATGAGAATACCCTCATCTGTTTTTTCTCTCTAGATATAGATCAGAAACTCACCTGTGTAGTTCTATCCATAGTTACTCTACTGACCACCATCATTAAATGGATCAAACAAGCCAAGATCTTTCATAGTCACCAAGTCTGTTTCAAAGCCAACCAAAACCTCTATCATCACTTGCTTTCTGAAGTCTATAGCATTGCTTCTCATTCTCACCCCACTCATAATCCCAATGCCATAGAAATTAATGCCCTCTGCATCTATAAGATGGATTCAGCTGAGAGAGCTTATTGCATCTGAAATAACCTCTGCTTGTATTGTCAAAAGTTCAGCCATAGAGTTCTAAAGTTCAAACTTCCTAAGCACTAGTATCCCTACTTCAGTTGTCAAACAGATTAGAGCCACAGAAGTCAAACTGACTCATCCTCCTAGCTCTCTGCCCTCCAAACTTGTAAACTACCTCTTATCACTTCAAGATTCTGGATGATCTGAAGAAAAAGTCCTTTAGACTCTAAAGATTTATTTCATTGAAATCTCTACTGCTAAAAAATAAAAGTCTTTAATGGATTTTTAAATAGAGAAGTTGCATTAACATCTTCTTTTCTCTCTATTGTTAATGTACTTGTAGTAGTTCTAAATGTCAATGAAATTATTGTCCCCATTTGCATTCACTCTGGCAACCAAACCATCAAAGCTGTGGTCCTTATTGATGGTGAAGCCACTGGAAATTCATTAATTCATTCCATCTAAAGTCACTCCACCTGCTTAGGAAGGCTCTGCAACAATCTATTAAAGCCTTCAATATGAATGGTATTCAAAATGGATCTGATATTATCAAGCTGTTATGATTGCACATCATATGAGACTGTGTTCTACTAAAGGTCTATAATAGACTTATCTCTTTTCTTTCTAATGTGCTATGTGCACTTTACTTTCTTTTTCTTTTGAAGGCCACATGACCAATCATGTGATGACACTAATAGAGCTAGATATTAAAGAGTTCAAAGACCATCTAGACAGTATATAGGGTATGAAGTACCAGCTATCCAGTCCCCTGTCACTGTCAGTAGTATTTTAACAATATATCTTCTATTTCTCATAACAACAGATACTTGGGACTAGATCCTATTATGGGCAGATCTTGTATTGGTTCTGATCTTCTATCACACATGTCTGATACACTTTCTTTATTTGATTACATTATAGTACCACACAAGAGGCAGCTGTAATCACTGTCTAAAGATGCCATACCTCTTTGATAGAAGCTATGCCACATAGCTATGGAATAGCCTTATTAATCTCCACTATGGTAGCATAGGATCACTGATTGCTATCACCTTAAGAATGATATAAGGCAGAGATAAGAGTGCAGGATATATCATATAGAGATATCTACTATATATAGTTATATGGTCTATGTGCCAGTGATCATATAATCTAGAACTATATAAATCCTCAGAATAAATGGCTGGCTCCCTAGCTTGTTTTCCTGGTGTTTTCCTCTAAACCCTAGTAAAAGGGTTAATAGCATCTACTTCAAGCTCCACTTCATTTACTCTTAACATACACTTGGCAATCTACAAACTACCCTTGACCTCAAGTGAGCCCTTTCAGTGTTAGGGTTGTATCATTAGAACAAGCTGTCACTTTGTATCTATTAACTAGTGCAAGTAAGCAAGTGTTGGATGCTTGCACAAGACCATCACTGAGATAGATTGCCAGTGCCATCCATATCCCTTCATCTCCCCCTAGCTTTACAAATCATATACATATAGTAGATTATTAGAAACCAGATCAATGCTCAAGGACCTCAACAACCAAGGGGATTATAATGAGCCTCTAGTATAATTATAGAAGTTAGTAGAGTATCTGATTGACAAGAATTAGGAGAAGCTTGGGAGGCAGTTTAAGAGGGACTTTTGAGATTACTTAGAACAACCCAAGGTCACCTTCTCTAATATTTGAGAAATCAATTATCTAAGAGAATTCACTAATGGGCTCTATTAGCAGATTTAGAGTGTCACTTTTGCTAAGAAGAGATTGCCATGCTATCCAGTATCTCAACTGGCTCACTCTCACCACTCTCTTAACCTTTCCTCCCCCTTGATCTCTACCTTAACAACAAGTGATTAGAGATCAAGTGGAACCTTTACTAGAATGAGCAGAAGTTAGATTGAGTCTTTAGACAGTCCCTTTTATTAGATGCCCCCTTCATCACTCCTGGATTAGATGAACACCTGTTCATATCAGATATCAGATAGTGCACATACTCATTAGAGCCAGAATTAGAGCAAGCACCCAGATCTAAGAAAAGATAGAGGAAGGAATATAAGAAAGAAATAAGTAGAGCAGGATCTTTGAATGGCCAGATCAGATTGTGGTGGATTTCTAGAAAGTCCTACAAGTATAGTGGCTCAAAAAACTGTCCACATGTTTCACTAAATGCAATAATCCTCAACAATTACTAAATCTCATTAAATACAATGGGTATGTCAAATGCAGTATAGACTCTTGGCCTTCTATACATATAGGAATTAAGAGATTTGAATAAGATTTGATAAAATGGCAGCCATTACAAATGACAACCCATGCAGACAGTTTTTTGACTTTATATTGTAATTGTATATATTGGGCCCTAGAACACTAAAATATCATTACATACATTTGAAAAGGGTCCTATCATCTTACATTTATGTAATGGCTGGTCATCCAACATATACAGTGACTTCAAAAACCCTTTTCATACTAACTCTCACTGCAGTGCATGAAGTGCACTGCCAGCCACTGTGGGGATTTCATTTCACTTTGGTGGAGATATAAATAGTACTCTCTCTTGGCTACCAAATTGCCCCCTAGGCCATGTGATTTGATTCACATCTCACAGAAATATAGTCATTTTAAAGCAGCAATGTCATAGAAAGGATTTTTTCACTTTTGAATTGTTGGATATTACTAATACTTGGTATAGCCTCCTTTTGCTCTAACCACTGCCTGAATCCTTCTAGGCATGCTCTCAATCAATTTCTGACACTCCTCAGCAGGTATCTTCTCCCACTCCTCCCAAACTCTATCCTATAACTCATAAATCCCCTTAGGAGAGTTTTCATACTCTGCAAGCCTCCTTTTCAGCCAACCCCAGAGATGTTTAATAGGATTTAGGTCAGGAGACTATGCAGGCTAAATCATGGTCCTAAATTCCTACTCCTCTAGCCACTCCTTGACCTTCTTGCAGGTGTGCTTAGGATTATTGTCTTGCTAAAAGATGATGTCAGAAGGATTGAGACCATAATACTCCATGGTTTGCTAGAGTTCATCCTTTAAAATCTGAAAATAGAGGTCCCCATTCATCCTACCATCAATCTTGGTAGCAAATCCAACACCCTCCCAAGTCATACAGCCTTATATCATCAAAGAGCCTCCTCTATACTTGAGGGTTCCTACCACCAACCTATCACTGAGCCCCTCACCTGCCTTTTTCCATGCCCATTTGTGCCCATCTGACCCTAGGCAATTGATTTTGGTCTCATCAGATCATATCACCTTCTTCCAGTCCTCTACAGTTCAATCTTTGTGAGCATAAGCAAAGTCCAACCAAGCCTTGCAATGCTTAGCAGAGAGAATAGGACATTTGAACTTGACTATAGCTTTCTTACCAGATTTCTTGAAGTGGAGGTGAACTGTATTGGTGGAGAGAGGCTGATTGATGATGTTGGTGAGAGCTTTGGTCACTTGAACAGCAGTTTCTGCTCTGTCAGAAGTGATAAGATATTGGGCATAATAAATATTGGTAGAAGAAAGTTTGGAGGGATGACCTCCTATGGCTTTGGAAAGAGTGGAATGGTATTTTGTACAAAGTTTGGATATAGCAGAAGGGCTAACATCAAGTTGCTTGGCAATGGCTTCATCAGATTTTCCAGAATCAAGCAAGAAAAGAATGGTATTTTGTTAGGTGAGAAAGAGAGATCTGACCATGATAGAAGTTGGGAATCAAGAAGTGTGTGAACTTTTTTAAACTCAGACATACTGTTTACATGTATGTATTTATTTGTATGACCAAACAACAACAAATATTGAATGATTTGATAGAGAACCTGGTCAGCAATTTAAAAGTGAAAATATTCTTTCTATGACATTACTGTTTTAAAATGGCTATATATATATGACATGTGAATCAAATCACATGACCTAGGGAGCAATTTGGTAGTCAAGAGAAAGTACTATTTATAACTCCACCAAAGTGAAATGAAATTCCCATAGTGGCTGGCAGTGCACTTCATGCACTGCAGTGAGGGTTAGTATGAAAAGGATTTTTGGAGTCACTGTATTTCAAACATGTTCTGTTCATGCAGCTTGCTACCAAATAATCTACTTTCCATTCAAAGTCTCTGTCCTCAGTCACAAGGACTGGGCCCAGGCATTGAGGGACTTGCCCCTTAAGGCATTTCTTATAGGTGTTATGGCTGCAAGGGTATAATTATAAAAGGTCACAAATTGCCCACAATGGATCTCACTGGTGGTTGGTGTAAGATGGGATCTGGGGTGTGGACAGTGCGGATATAAAGGTCTTAGGGCTTGATGCCACACCTGATCTGCATGTAGCTAGGCATAAGATGGTGGGTTGATCACAGTCCAGCTATGGTTTATTATGAATAGGGGATATCATGTGGTAACAGGGCACAGGGTTGCTGGTTACTTATAGTGTAGCCTAGGTCACATGATGTATATACACTAAGGTATATAAGGCTTGGAACAGCTGAGAGCAACCTCAGTCTGTTCTCTTGGGGTTTCCCCCTCAAGTAGAGTAAGTGTTACATGTCAATGATGATGTGGCCTATATACCTATATATTCAGTTCTCCTTTACTCTTTTCACCTTTATCACTTACATCTTGGCTCCTTCTTAGTATTGCATCTTTCGTTGATGGACTATGCCACCCCTTCCTTCTCCAATAAATGCAATACCTTCTATGACCAGAATATCTTCTATTACTTGTCTTTCAATATGGTCAGGGGACTTATAATGCCTTTCCCTCTTTCTAGTAAGGCTCCTATACCTGCTAGGAATGGTCTCCTGTCATCCCAGCATGCGATGAAGCCTATTTTTGTACTTTACCACCAGCGGCCTTTCCTCTTATTGATATATCCTTAGGCCACTGATAACCCTTTACCTTTACCTAGCAATTCCCTTTCTTGACACTTGATCTGTGTGCAGAGAGTTTATGTTATAAATAGGGCTCTCTAGCTGTAGTAGTACTCTAGCTTGTTCTATGCAATCTATATGCTAGAACTCCTCCTTAGAACAGCCAATCACCTTATCCGCTGTCTGAGTAATCTCTACCTTTGATACCTCAACATTCTCATTAGGAGTTCTTCCCTCTCAGTAAAAGAGACTATTCTTATGATCATACTTCACCATTGCTAAGCATTTACAGAAGGGCTGTGTATTATATATGCCGCCACTAGGCCATCCACACACAGGAGTGCCGAGGCCAGCACTTATGAGACTAGTAAAAGTCTCCATCTGGAAGCTGTGCTGACTATGTCACTCTCTGCAGGTCCAGGTCTGCTCAGAGGAGCCACCTATTGTTAGAGACAGTTGCCATTCTATCTAGTTGTTTTAGTACATTTGCATTAGGTGCCATCACACCATAACAGTAAGCTCTAGCTTGGGGTGTTCCCCTGGGTTAGTGGGTTAGATAGTGCCTCTCTGGATAACAACATTCTTGTCCAGACACCTATATGGCTTCTATACATGTCTTTCCTTGGCCTTGCCTTGGATTGTTCTAGAGGTTGTATCAATAGGATTTCATCCAAGAAATATTGATAGTAGAATGGATACATAGCATTTTCAGCAGAAGAAGGATTGCCACATTTGGACCTACTAGACCCATAATCTTGTATAGGTCTAGCCAATACTTGGTCAATTTCTTTGAAGCCTGTGTGAGCCTCAAGTTCTCCATGGAGAGTCAGACTAGCTGGTCAATTTCATAAATAGAGATGTCAGAATGATGTTTGTTTGTCTATTTCTTCATCTTTTTCTGAGCTTGCAGAAGGTTATGTCATACTTCTTTTAAGGTGGTGATGAACTCATCTACTATAGGGGCCATACTACTTCCAATGATGGCTTTGGACCCCAAATATATTGGATAAGTATGAATAAGAGAAAAAGGGGTCTGTCTCATTGCAGACAAAACCTTGGAATTGATGCTATACTGTATGATTGGAAGCCAGTCTGATCAGTCTTCTTGGCAGTCAAAGCAATACATTCTCAAAAACTTTCTGACCTTTTGATTAACAACTTCTGATTGCCCATCTGTTTGTGGATAAAAGGTAGTCAAGAGATGTATTTCAATGTCAAGTTGCTTATTAATATTCTACATCATCTATGATGTAAATTGGGGACCACAATCAGATATGATT
This sequence comes from Tylopilus cervinicoccineus, assembly GCA_038094635.1. NCBI lineage: Eukaryota > Fungi > Basidiomycota > Agaricomycetes > Boletales > Boletaceae > Tylopilus > Tylopilus cervinicoccineus. The sequence goes on along the minus strand of JBBPUK010000009.1, from coordinate 26,779 downwards.
GACTTTGGAAGGCTATAATACTTCCATATGTAATTCATAAATAGCTTAGTGGTGTCAACAGCACTAATTGCTTTAATATATGGGATCAGCTTAACTTTCTTGCTGAACTGGTCAACCACTATCAAAATGGCATCATAACCATGGAAGAGGGGAAGTTTGGTGATAAAATTAGCAATGATGTCTTTTTATAGTCCAGACAGAATCAGTAGAGAAATGAGCCTGCTAGCTGATGTAGCATCTATTCTTTTAAACTGTTGGTGTGTGTCACATCTAGCAATATAGTCTTTGACTATGGTGGCTAAGCTAGGCCACCAATAAGAACATTAAATGGCCTTGAAGGTTTTCTCTTGACCAGAATACCCCATAATAGGTAAGTCATAATGCTTCTAGATGATCTCCATCCTAAGCTACAATTATTTGGGGATGTAGACCCTTTCATGATGGTCATCACTAAGGCAGCTATCTAACTCCTCTTAAATACCCTATTTTCTTTTTAGATCCCTTATGTCCCTTTCTAATACAATCTCATAAATACCATCCATAGGGAAGATACATATAGAAGCCTTGTGGATGTCTGGATGAGGATGTCTTGATCCAGAACTACCACACTAGTCTGTCTAGAGGATGCTCTCCAAGGGGGAAAACCCCAGAAAAACAGACTAAGGTTGCCCTCAGCCATTCTGGCCTTATATACCTTGGTGTATATACATCATATGATCTAGGCTACTACTCTAGTAACTGGAAACCCTAGACCCTTGTTGTTACATGCATTGCCCCTCTTTATTACCAGACTGGCCCTGCTATAGTCTATCCCCTGTCTTATACTCAAGCCTCATGGATCAGACATGCAGTCAATGCCCAAGACCCTTATCTTCATGATGTCTGTGGCCCAGATCTCATCTTATGGTGGTCTCCACTGAGATCTATTGTGGTTGATTTATGACCCATTACCATTATATGCTCACACCCGTAACACTACTCCCTTTCTAGAGATTGAGCTCCTAAGCAATCCACTAAACTAGATCCCTATCTTGATATGCAAGGTGCATATGATGATTCTTCTGAAGTAGCAGATGAGTCCAACTGTGCTGACCACTTGCATTTTATTTCTTCAGGAGGACAATTACCCTCTTAGTTGGTTGATAGCCAGTACTTCATTATAGAGACTATCTTTTTCAGGCAGGAATGACCTTGTTGGCCCTCTAAGTCTGGGACTAGAACGAAAAAAGTCATTCTGTGGCCTCCAGAAGCTCACACAAAATTCATCCCATTGCCATAACTTGTGACCATGCCATATGGCCATCACCCATCAGTTGTAATGACTTCTGCATTGCTCCTTCCTTGTCTCTTATGGTTATAACTCTTTGTCATATAAAGGACCCTTGTAGTCCCTTTTCTTATACTCCCTATATTTATTCTTCCATATGACATTCCAACATATAGCTCTGATGGAAGAGATATGAGAGGGGGAAAGAATGGGAAAAAATTCCATATATTTTCACAAGGATTGATTATAAATTGCATTGCCTTTGCTTTATATTCAGAGGAGCAGTCAACTTCAGATTTTCTTTTCTTTTCTGGAAGCCCCTTTACTCCCAGTTATTGTGATGCTGAATAATAGCCCTAGACTCAAAGGTTCTGTATACTCCTCCTTCTACTCTAATGAAGGTCTTCCTTGGTCTACTTTTACCTTTAGTCTTTAATGAGGAGGGTTTACTCCTCTGTTTGACCAGCCTTCATGCAGCATAAGAATATCTCTGCTATTGAACTTCTTAAAGGACTCAAGAACTCCCTTCCTAAAATGTGACCTCTTGTAGGCACTTTCTCTCAAGGCTAAGGGTACTAATGTTCATCTGGCTCTGCCTCTGATTTGCTTTCAGGCAGACTATGACAGCTAGCCCTGGTTCTTCTAGATAAAACTACTCTACTAGATCTACCAAGAAATACATGACACTGAATGCACACTAGACATAATCTCACCAGAAAATAGGCCAGGATGAAAAAGAATAGTGGAGTGGTCTGCCTCAATCAGCAGTTCTGACCAAGAGCTAAAAAAGAACTCTTACTACTCCACTATACACCCTCTTCATCAAGAGGTCTATCATGCTTGTGTAGTAGAGATCTTGACTCTCAGAGTCTATTCTAATGATATAATCCCATAAACACCATCCACAGAGAAGACACATATAGAAGTCTTGTGGGTGTCTGGACAAGAATGTCTTGATCCAGAACTACCACACTAGTCTATCTAAAGAATGCTCTCCTAGGGGGGAAACTTCAGAAGAATAGACTGAGGTTGCTCTTAGCTGTTCTAGTCTTATATACCTTGATATATATATATCATGTGACCTAGGCTACTACTCTAGTAACTAGGAACCCTAGACCCTTGTCATCATATGCATTGTCCCCCTTTATTATCAGACTGATTCTGCTGTGATCTATCCACTATCTTATGCCCAAGTCTCATGAATCAGGCATGCAGTCAATACCCAAGACCCTCATTTTCATGATGTCTGTGGCCCAGATCTCACCTTATGGTGGCCTCCACCAAGATCCATTATGGCCAATTTATGACCCATTACTATTACATGCTCACACCCATAACACTTTCTCATAACTTGCATATTTCTAGAAATATTTTATGATAAAGTTATACCTCTTCATCTATGACCAAGAGTGGGCCCATAAATGGAGTTGCTCTAATCTTGTCTGGAGAGATGACAATGATTTCTCTGTTATCATCTTTGACTCCTTCTAGATGATCAGATCACTAACTTAAGGTATTGACCTTTGCCATTGAGGTACTGGATTTGTAGACCCAGATCATGTTGAATCAGATTAAATATTGTGCCCACTAGGCTTGCTGGTGATTGAGGTCTTGGTACATCATGAAGAATCTTAAGTTATTATGATTGTTTCAGATCCCAAATAGTAACTTGGCTCCTTCTAGGTAATGCCACCATTGCTCAAGTGCTTGAATAATTCCTAGCATCTCCTTATCAGCTATAGAGTAGTTTCATTCTTTTAGAGTCATGAAATGACTTGAATAGATGATAGGATGTCATTTATCTTCATTTAATATAGATAAAACAGTGCTGGTTGCATAATCCAATAAATCACTTTCTACTTGAAATTGACAATCAATGTCAGGATAAGCAAGAATAGATATAGTGGTAAAGGCTTGCTTTAATATGTTGAAGGCCTGCTAGTAGGCATTTGTCCTATAGAAAGGCTTTATTTTTCCTTGTCAGATCATGGAGTGGTTTTGTCACTTTACTAAAGTCAGAGATGAAACTGCAATAGAAGTTTGCCAATTCTAGAAAAATTTGAATGTCTTTTACCCTGCTCAGAACTGGCCATTTTGTTATGATGTCAACTTTAGCCAGGTCTATTTTAATCCCTTTTAGAGAAATGATCATCCCTAAGAAGTCCATCTCTTTGACATGAAAGAAGCACTTTTGGGGCTTTACAAACAGGTTGTTTTCTTCAAGACATCTAAAAACTTTCAATACAATTCTATTATGTTCTTTTTGGTTGCCCATTTTGATGAATATCATTATATCATTGATATAGACAATGAAAATGTCATCCATATTGATAAAGATCTTGTTTATCATGGTCTGAAATATGACCAGGGAGTTGTAAAGTCCAAAGTACATCACAAGCAGCTCAAATGCCCCTTTAAATATGATAAATGCTGCTTTCCACTCATTATCTTTGCAAACTCAGATATTGTTGTATCCTCATTGGAGATCCATCTTGATAAATAGCTTTATGCCTCTGAGCTTATCTATTGGTTGGGAAATCAGTGGAAGTGGGTGATTATTTTTGACAGTGTGCTTGTTTAGATAGCAGTAGTCCTGTATCATGCACTTCTTGCTGTCTTTCTTTGGAACAAAGAAGATCAGAGAGGTCTGGGGTGACTTTGAAGGATAAATATATCCTTTTGCCAACTGGTTATCTAAAAATGCTTTAACCCCTTTCTGCTCCATAATAGATAAGGGGATCAGACAACCCTTCTTTGGGGTGAAGTTTTCTTTCAGATCAATGCCATGATCCCAGGGCTTCCTAAGAGGCATTCATTCACTTTTCTCTTTTGAGAACCATCTGAAATACTTCTTATATTCAGAGGAGACTAGCTCCTCAACTGTCTTCTTCCTTTTGGATTCTTGCACTTCAAGTACTCTTATCATGGCATAAATCTAGTGTTGGAGGTCTTCTTTCTCTTTTTCCAGAAGTCTTAGGAACACTAACTTATTCTGTATATGATGGTAGTGGTGGGAACAGCAGGTCATTTTGACTGTGCCTTTTGCTCAATCAATTTCAGGATTGTGGTGTTTCAGCCATTCATAATCAAGGATGAATTGATTCTTTCTGAGATTGGTCACTTCCACCATTATCTTTTCATGATGTCCCTAGAATTCTAATACCAGTTCTGCCATATACATAATGCTGTCACTCAAATTCTTTGTTCTGTCTACATTGTAAATAGGGATTTGATGATAGAGCTTAATCAAAGGGAGGTTAACATCATCAGCCCACTTTCAGTCTATGAATACTACATTGGCCCCACTATCTAGCAGAGCTTCTACCTCTATGTAATTATTTTTGGACCTTCTTTTATAGGATGTAATGCAAATCTTCAAAAGTATTTCCTTATCAACTTTAAGATTCCTAAAAAAAATATCATCTAGAAAAATAACATTCTGCTTTAGTGGAGTGAAAGGAGGAATAGAAGAATTAAGCACCAATATAACACCTTAGCCAAGCCCATGAAGAAACTCCCCTGTTGGCTATGAAATAATAATTGTCTTCATTTCTTTGGCTTCTTCAATCAAAAGATTGGAGTACCCATTAGGTGATGTACCTTCAGGGTTCCTAGGACCCTTCAGGTACTACCTTTTCCCTTCTAGGTGAGGTTTTCATAATCTTTAAATCAAGCCTGAGCTTTTTTAAAATTCATTTATCTTACTATCTCTAAAAAAGCATACTTCTTTCCTTTATTTTCTCAATTGGGTCTAGGTATAGTGAACTTACCTACAGTCTGAGCTTTTTGTCCTAGCTTGAAGGTAGTGCCCACATCTTCATCATCACTATGAACTTCTTTCCATGTGACCACTTAGTGTATTTTCTTTAATGTCAATGAACCCCTTTTTGAGCATACTACCCAGTATTCCCCATCTAAAAAGTGGCATTCAGAATACTTGGCTGCTGGATTCCCGTAGTCCCTTAATCAATGACCCACCTGCCCACACTGAAAGCAGACATTATATTTAGGCCCTTGTTTCAACAGGCACTGGTCAGCCATATTAATATCCATTGCATTGGAATTATACTTTAGAGCACCAGCATCCAAGTTCCATTGTATGCCCTTGGTGAGAAGCTTTATTATGTCTTCCTACTCTTTTTGAATTTGAAGCTGTTCTCTAAAAGTGTCAAAATCAGTCAGATATCTATTTATCTATATATATCTCTTAACTATCCCCTGATCTGTATGTTTGTATAGCAGATTGATGTACTAATCAGCTAGTAGTTATATCACTAACTGATGGACTTGATAATATAATCCCACTAAGACAACCCAAGTACTAGGATGAGGGAAGATATGTATAGGGTCTGTGTTACAATCCCCTAAGAACAATCCAAGTCAACATCTAAAGGATGAGAGAAGACACATATAGGAGCTATGTAATGTGTCAAGTGAGGATGTCTTGAACTCAACATCACCACTAGTGCCTCTAGAGTACACTCATCTATGGGGGGAACCCATAGAAGAACAGGCTAAAGTTTCCCTTAGCTGTCCTGGCCTTATATACCTTAGTGTATATACATCATATAACCTAGGCTATACTATAAGTAACCAGCACCCTGTGCCCTATCATTATATGCACTGCCTCCCTTCATAATGGATCTTATCCAAGCTGCACCTCTTCCACCATTCTTCACCTTACACTCAAGCCTCATGGATCAGGCATGCACTCAGTGCCCAAGACTCTCATCTCTATATGATCCGAGATCCAGATCTTATCTTGCACTGACCACCAGTAGGATCCATTGTGGCCTATTCATGAGCTATTATCCATTATGCCCTTGTGGCTATAATACTATCCCCTTCTTACAGATCGAACTCTGGGTGATCTAACTTACATTCCTGTAATAATAGCAAGTTTGCTATGCTAATCTTCTAAGAATAGTGGCTGAGTCCTACAGATATGGTTGTCTGCAGGTACTGCATCATAAAGACTATTCCTTCTGAGTAGGAATACAACTCTTATCTAGATCCCACTTTTCCAGGGCATGGAACTAAAACAAAAAAAAGTCTTTCTATGGCCATTCAATAGCTTGTGCAAAATTTGTCCTGTTTGCATAATGCACAATTATGCCATGTGGCCATTGCTTGTCAGTCATACTAGCTTATGTGGTACTCCTTCCTCATCTCCTATAGTCATGACCCCTCATAGGGCCCTTGCAGTCATCTATCAGGCATTCACCCTTCATACTCCCTATACTCCTGCACCCAGCACTGGTCCCACAGTGCAAACCTCTTCAGCAAAGGGAGAAAAAAGAAGTTGATGACAGAAAAAAAATTCCCTAAAAGTGCTTGCAAGGATTAAAAAACTGTGCTGCCTTTACTTTTCTTCTTAGTATAGGGAGCAGTCAACCCCAGGTTTTGGTTTCTATTCTGGAAGCCCCTTTACTCCTAGTGGTTGCATATGCTAAATACTAGTCCTAGGACACTAAAGTCCTATATACTCCTGCTTACCCTCCTCTTCAAAGGTCTGTTGGTCAACTTGCTTTGCTTTATCTTCTTTAAAGTGGAGAGTGGTAACTCCACAACTTCAACCACCTTCTAGGAAAGCCTAAGAATGCTTCTGCTAGTGAACTTCTTCTTATAAGGGCCTGAGGACTCCCTTCTTAGAACATGGCCTCTGATAGGTGCTTTCCCCATGAGAGGTGTGGGATACTACCATTCATCTGGCTCTACCTTATTATTTGCTTTTGAGTGGACTACAACAAGCTGGCTCTAGCCCTTCTTGATGAAACAAGGATACCAGATCTGCCAAGAAGTATGTGACACTGAGCATGTACTAGGCATAACCTCACCAGTCCTTGGCCAAAGTAAAATAAATGGGTGGAGTGGACTGCCTCTTGCATACCAGTGATCTATCCAGAGCTGTGAAAAGGAAAACTTCTTTACTCCACTATATGTCCTCTTCACCAAAAGGTCTACCATACTTGTGTGGTAGGGGTCTTGACTATTTGACAGCCTGTTCTTATATTACAACCCCCTAAGAACAACCCAAGTCAACACCTAAAGAATGAGGGAAGATACATATAGAAGCCATGTAATGTGTTGAGTGAGGATGTCTTGAACTCAACATCACCACTAGTACCTTTAGAGTATGCTTATCTATGAGGGGAATCCATAGAAGAACAGGCTAAGGTTTTCCTTAGCTGTCCTGGCCTTATATATCTTGGCATATATATATTATGTGACCTAAGCTACACTATAAGTAACTGGCACCCTGTGCCCTATTGTCACATGCACTACCACTCTTCATAATGGATCTTACTCAAGCTATACCTCTTCCACCATTCTGCACCTTACACCCAAGCCTCATGGATTAGGCATGCACTCAGTGCCTAAGACCCTTATCTCCATATGATCCAAGGCCTAGATCCCATCTTGTGCCAACTACTGACAGGATCTATTGTGGCCTATTCGTGAGCCATTATCCATTATGTTCTTGTAGCCATAACAGTCTATGGTTGTTGAGCAAGAATATCTTAGAGAACTCAAGCATACCAATGTCTGCAAGAGGACATCCAATTATAGGGGCAAGCCACAAAAGGACAGACTGAGGTTGCTCTCAGCTGTCCCAACTCTTATATATCATACCATATATACATCATGTGATCTAGGTAATCTATATATACTAGGCTACCCTATGCTCTTGTCACCACATGATGCCCCCTATTTATGTCTAGATCTTAGCTGGCTGTGCCCCACCTACAGTATTGCATCTTATGCCCTTGGCTTATGGATCAGGTATATACACCATATCTATGACCTTCATTTCCATATTGTCTATGGTCCAGATCCCAGATTCTTTCAGGCTCCCACCCATGGCAACCACCACTAAGATCCATTGTAGCTGATTTGTAGGCTGTCATCTATTATGCTCTTGTAGCCATGATACTGGGAATTTAGTGAGGAAAGTCATCATATCAGATTTTTCTTAAATTATGATGAGCAGCTATTACTTGTGCCACTCCATATCATTTACCAGCCTGAAATTGGCTAGCATTACCTTTTCAAAGATCTTTCAAGTGGGTCAAGTATGTATAGTAGCTATAGTTTGGGAGATGGTCTGAGCTAGGTATACAGCATCTTTCTTTATTATTCAGGAGAGTACTATCTTAATGATCATCAAGCCTGAAAGAGCTGTGGCATTTTCAGTCTGCTATATTAGGATCTTGAACCACTATTTATTGAAGATACATTTCTATTGACTTTTAAAGTTTTCTGGATTGGTAATTATCTTTGACAACTTGGGAGCTTCTACTCTACCAGCTATCATTACTGGTCTAGTGGAGAGGGTCTATATTTGAGTAGTGAGATCACCTATATCAGACTCTAGGATTTAAATTCTAGCTCTGGAGGTTGTCACCCTACTTTCTGCCTAGATGAGGCATGTGATAAGAGTGGCCTTCTTGGCTTCTACTGTCTGCAGGTAGTTACTGAGTTCCACTACTAGCCTTATCTAATTGTCTATATCAGATGTGAGTTGAGTGAAGACATTTGTAAGATCTTAGGGAAGTGATATTTTCAATTGCTTAGTACTTTACTCTTTTGACTGGTCTTAACCAAATTCTACTTTCTAGCAATGCTTGTCTACTAATCTCTTTCTCATATTCTTTCCTCTTTCATTTATATAGGGGCTCCTACTTCAGCTCTGGCTTGGATAAGGGCATAGGAGATCTAATATCCAGTATGAATAGATGTTTTTCTGGGCTGGGAGTGGAGTAGATGGAGGATAAAGAGAAGACCCTGAATACTCTATCCAATTCTTGCTGGTATTGAAAGAGATTTCACTCATGTTTTAGTCACTTGTTGTCTAGATAGAGATTGATGGCTTACACTAATGGAAGGAAATGCTATGGGAAAGATGAGGGTGAGATGGTTAAAATAATGGATTGCTGATTGATCTTGTCTTGAGTAAAGTAGTGGATGAGATTGGCTGATAGAGCACTAGAGATGAGATCTCTGACTAGATTTTCTTTCCAGGTGCTGGTATTTCCAATCTCTAGCTGCCCTAAATATTCCCAAAATCTTTCTTAGGAATGCCTCTCTAAACCCCTCTGATATTCTCTCATCAGATAGTCTGCTAACTCTCAAAGTTATACTATTGGCACATCTAAGTCCCCTTAATTGTTCAGATCTTCAATAACTATCTGTATATTTACTAGATGTCAATAGAGGAAGTGAAGAGAGTATAGATAGCACTTGATGTCTATATAAGTGATGGCTATATGAGCATCTACTTCAAAGAGCCTGTTCTAATAATATAACCTCTAAACTAGAGAGATTCTCACTTTGACAGGTCTTGAGTTTGTAGGTCACATGAAGTATATAGAGGGTAGAGTGGAGGAGGTGGACTTGTGGAGGTGCTCTTATTCTCTTGCCTTAGAGATAGAGGGAAAAAATACCAGAGAAAATAAGCTAGAAAGCCAGCTATTCATTCTAGAGGTTTATATAGTTCTAGTCTATATAGCCATCTACACATAGACTATATATCTAAATATAGAGGGTTACTATATATAGCTGCATAGTAGTGGAGATTAAGAAGGCTGTTCCACAGCCTTGAGCAGAGATTAACTATCACATTCTATATAGTATTTTCAAGAAGAGAAGCTTTTCAGAAAGAGCTGGGAAGGTGGAAATGAAAAGGGGTGCCAGGCTATGCATAAGAGAAGTGGACCATATCTAAAAGCCCAAACAGGAAACTAGTTCTCACACTTCAAGACATGCATTGAAGATTCTGGAATTTACTATCAAGAGCAACAGGTGACCCTATACAGAGTACTTCATTATCTATGCACTGTCTAGATGGTCTTTGGACTTTTTAATACCTAGCTTTCTTGATGTCATCACATGACTGATCATATGATCTATAAAAAGAAAATAATGGACATCCATGACATTAGAGAAAGGAATAAAAATAAGTATATCCATAGGGGTAGGAGTGCTCATGTGATGCGACTATAATAGTATTTTGCTAAGTTAGAGAGAAGGATTTAACAATGATAGCAGTTGAGAATTAAGAGGTGTATGAACATTTTTAAACTCCAACACACTATTTATATGTATATCTTTGTTTGTATTAATAAACAATTACAAATAATGAATGATTTGATAGAGATCTTGATTATCATTTCGAAAGCTCAAGAACTCTTTCCATGATATAGCTGTTTCAAAATGACCATATCTCAATAGTGTATGAATCAAATCACATAATCCAGGGGGTGAATTTGTAGCCAAGAGTATGTATTATTCATAACTCCACTAATACTAAGTGAAATTCCCACATTATCTGGCAGTATACTTTATATATTGCAATTTTAGTCAATATGAAAAGAGTTTTTGAGCTCACTGTAGATGCTATTAATCCTTTCACTAGGATTTAGGGGAAAACATTGGGAGAACAAGCTAGGAAGCCAGCTATTTATCCTAGGGGTTTATATAGTCCTAGACTATACAGCCACTGGTACACAAACTATGTAACTATATATAGTAGATATTCTTATATGGTATATTCTATGCCCTCATCTCTACTTTATGTCATTCTCAGGTAACAGCAATCAGCAATCCTACACTGCCATAGTGGAGATTAATAAGACTATTCCATGGCTATATGGCATAGCTTCTATCAAAGAGGCATGATATCTATAGATGAAAATTAAAGCCAACTTCTGTGTGGCACTATAATGTAATCAAATGGAGAAAGTGTGCCAGGCATGTGTGATAGAAGATCAGAACCAATACAAGATCTGCCTATAATAGGGTCTAGCCTCAATCATCTGTTGTTATAAGAAATAGAAGACATACCATAAAAATACTACTGACAGTGACAAGGGACTGGATAGCTGGTACTTCCTGCCCTGCATACTATCTAGATGGTCTTTGGACTCTTCAATATCTAGCTTTGTCAGTGTCATCACATGACTGGTCATGTGGCCTTCAAAAGAAAAAGTAAAGTGCATATATAGTGGCTCAAATAATTGTCTGAATATTTGTATGTTTGTCACTAACAGTAATATTCCACAATAACTACTAATCTTAATCATAAAATGTTGGTGTATGAAATAAAGATCCCACTCCTAGCTACAAGATTGATCTATAGTGCAAAATATTTGGATGAGATCTGATTGAATGAAAGCTATTTTAGAACAGCCACTTATTCAAACAATTGTTTGACTTTTAATTTATATTATGTGAACTTTTTTAAACTCAGACATACTGTTTAAATGTATATCTTTGTTTGTATTACCAAACAACAACAAATATTGAATGATTTGATAGAGAACCTAGTTAGCAATTCAAAAGTGAAAAAATCCTTTTCATGATATTGCTATTTTAAAATGGCTCTATTTCTATGATATGTGAATCAAATCACATGACCTAGGGAGAAATTTGATAGCCAAGAGAGAGTACTATTTATAACACCACCAAAGCAAAATAAAATTCACATGGTGGCTAGTAGTGCATTTCATGCACTATAGTGAGGGTTAGTGTGGAAAGGGTTTTTGAAGTCACTATATTCTTCATGTGGTGGAGATCTACTTCAAAGGAGTGTGTGTGTTGTCTGGAAGTGAAAAAGGGAAAGTTCATGTCTACCTACATCTGTAAGCTAATGGAGTGTGATAGAGAAATAAGGTAGCTGGTCTAGTAGAACATAAAGAGGGTGACAATCAGTAGAAATATAGACAGTGTGTGAATATGTCATATCCCATATAGTCTATCTCTGCTGCTTCCATGATCTCTGTTATCATTTCTAGTCACCTCCAGACCTATCTCCACTTTTTCCTTATCTTCAGTATATCTTAGCTTTTATTCTAACTTCTACTTGATTTTCTCTTTTACTTGTTTTATTGTCATCTGTTCTATATCTATAATAACCTCCAATCATTCCACTTGGCACATATATTGACTTAATGTTGACTTGACACTTACATTTAGTATGTAATCTTTAACTTGACTTGACTTGACTTTTGATACTTGATGTTAGTGCAGCTTGTCTCTAGTGTGTAGCACCTATCACTGGAGCTTGCTCATCTGGTCCAACTTACTCATTTGTTTCATTCTCCATATATAAATCTATAACTCCATTATTAGTACTTCAGTTTGAATATTGAATAAGTCACCCCATTTTGAGTCTAACACTCAATCTTGTCTCTATCTTCACCCTCTACTCTTTATTCATGAACGAGGCTAGAAACTTGGCAAGGATATGACATATAAGTTCTGCATCAAAGTCTCACCCTTCTACTATATCTTCAAATGTCTGCCATACCTCCAGTTCCTCTATACACTCTCATGTTACTTTTAATCTCCCACTCTTATTTGGAAACTTTAGACTTGATCCAGAGAATCTGGACTTGATAGAATGGATTATTTTTGAATGTGATGAAGACTAAAGAAGTGGTGAGAGTAGTAATGGGCTAAAAGAGAAACTATGGTTACAAGAAAAAATAAAGTGAAGCAGGTAAATAGTGATAGAAGAGAGGACTTCAGGAATCTCAAACAGCTCTTTATGTTTTAAAGCTACATTTCAAGGGAGATTTGGATGTGGGAGGTTTCTAGCCTCTAACCATATCATATTACTGACTTTCCAAGGGTGCAAGTAAGCAGTGATTCATTTCTTTATGAAATATAGGAATTTCTTATGGGTGGCCAGGGCTTCACTTTATGCAAAGTCAATATATCAAGGTATATTTGTAAGGCTGAAAGAAAGGTTGTTCCTATTAAAGAATAAGTTTAAGATTTATGGCCAAAGAGCAAAAAGAAGGGTGCTAGTGAAAGAATGGAGGAAGGAGTTGTGGTGGAATTTGGCCATTTTAAGGAGATCTATTCATCTCTGGTGAAGCCTATCATAGAAAAGTCAGAGATATATTTCCAGTTCTTGATTTACTTGTTTGGTTTTTCTATTTGTTTGAGGATGATATGCTATAGAGAGGGCAATATTGTATAGTATTGTAGGAGTTGGCCAAGTTCCTTAGCAAAAGCTAATGTAAACTAGAGGCCACAATCTGAGATGATTTTATCATAGAAATAAACTCAAGGAAAAACATGTTTGAAAAAAAGCTATGCCACTCTGACTAAAATATTAGAGTAGCAGAGAGTATAGATTATCCCTTTCATAAAATCATGGTTGACCATGACCATGACAGAGTCAAACCCTTTTATGGGGGAGAAACCAGTTATGAGATCCACTGAGAGAAAGATAAAGAGGTGAAGTAAGAAGAATGGAATGGGGGTGAGAAGGGGGATAGTAGAGTGCATGTTAACCTTATTGACTTGACAGAGGACATATCCAATAACAAAGCAACATATAAAAAAGAGGAGGTCAGAGCATCAAAAGTTATGTTAGATCAGATTCTAGGTGTAATGGATACTTTCAAAACCCTCTGCAAATGATTTATAAAGATATATGATAAGCTCTTAATGTTCTCTTGATGATATATATAATTGATTCTTGAATTATAATCTTTTGTCAGCAAAGGTCCAGTCTTCATGGCAAGAGTGGTGGAAATAGATAGAGTCTCCATCTAGTTATTAAAGGACAGAAAAAACAATAGATCAGAAGTAGAGGAGAAAGCAATTTTATCTAGAAGAACTATATTGATGATATTAAAGAAGAGATTCTCTGGAAGAAATTAAAATTCTGAATTATCAGATAGAGTGTTGACATGTTAGTTGTAAGAGAGGGCATTCACAGACCTTATTTGAGATGCTAGTGTATATTAAAAGAGTATATCAAAGTTTTATAAAAAGATCTACCATCTAGTATATTGGCAAGAAAGCTTTCTAGGCTACTTGAAGTAGGTAGGATTTCAATGATCTATAATGATAGTAACTGGATGGCCTATACCTGAGAGGTACCATTACTATTCTTTCAGAGTATAGATGACTACTAATAATTTCCTATTATAGATATCATCATTTTTTTCTATATCTCTCAGAGTTTTAAAGAGGTAGGTGCAGAGATGGAGATCTCCATTAATATCCTTCTATATGAGGACCACTCTAGTGGCCATCAAAGAGGTATCTATTATAAGAAAAAAGGGGTAAAAGTTATCAGACATCAATAGTACTGGAGTAGAGATAAAAGTAGATTGTAACTATTAAAATACATGAGTACATTCTGGGATCTCTTTTTAGAGAGCATTCTTCTTTATTAGTGTTAAAGTTCAATTCTCTGATGTCAAGTCCAAGAGGACTAGAGTTTAGTATCAAAGTGGAGTTGGAGTTGATAGTAAGGACTTAATACAGGACTTGTGTGTCATACTCTTGTCAAGGCTTGGATCCTTGATTTTAGAGGTTCAAAGATAAGAGAGGATTGAGAGGAAAAAGTGGACTGAGCATAAGTGAAGAGGAGATTTGTACTGAGGTACAACAATAGAGGTATAGAGTTTATATATGGAGGATAAATTAAATAGTTAGTCCAGACTGGACAAGTGAACTCTGATCATATGTGCTATGCACTAGAGATAGCTATCTAGTGTTAAGAGTCAAAGTAAGACAAAGATTACATGTCAAATGTAAATGTTAAGTTAATGTCAAGTAAGATGATATCAAATGGAGTGATCAGATATGTTGTCATGGATGTAGACAGATGAAAACAGAATGAGTAGAAATAGAAGTCAAGATGAAATTAGAATAAAGTTAAGATTTATGAAAGGAAAAAAGGAGTGAAGGTAGATCCAGAGCTAGCTGGAGTGGTAGTGAAGGTAGTGGAAGTGATCAGAGACTAGGCATAAATATGACAACATCCCTCTTTTAGATCTGAGTCTATAAGAACCAAGTGAAAGGTGAAGAATTGAAGTGGACTAATCTATTGCATGATGGTATGGAGGAACATGAGTAAAGTATATAGCTCAACAAGCAGGATTAGAATACTGCTGGTATGAGGATATGAGAGATGAATATAGATAAGAGTTATATATTACCATAATCTGTCCTTTGATAAATTATCATGTCTGACATTATAAATATTTAATAATGACTAGAAGACTAACTTATTGAATGTATAGATGACAACAATGCCTAATGATATGCAAAGGCTACAGAGTGATGGAGACATATGAAGGTATAGAGTAGGGTGAAGGAGTGGTAATAATGTAAGGAGAAGAGGTAAAAGAGTAAGGATGAGGTAAGATGAGGATTAGAAAAGGCAGAACAACTGTAGAAGACAGAGAATGATACAACCCCACTAAGACAACTCAAGAACTATGTCAAGGGAAGACATGCATAGGATCTGTAAGTGGTTGAGTGGGGATGATCTTGTATAACTCAAGTGCACCAATGCCTGTAAGAGGGCACCCAATTGTGGGGGCAAGCCACAAGAAGACAGACTGAGGTTGCCCTCAGCTCACCTAGCCTTTATATACCTTGGCATATATACTATATGTGACCTAGGCAACTACTTATGTTGCCAGGAACTCTAGACCCTTGTTGTCACATATAGCCTTCTTTTCATTACTGGACTGCACCTGCTACAGTCTACTCACTGTCTTATGCTCAATGCCTCATGGATCAGACATGCATCTTGCATCCAAGACCCTCATTTTCACAGTGTCTGCACCCCAGATCTCATATTCTGGCTCTCTCCACTGAGATCCATTGTGAATGATTCATAACCCTTTGTAGTTATGCCCTTGTGGCTGTAATGAGAAAGCTTTGGAAAGGAGTGTGAGTGTCAACCAGTATAGTATCTAGATACTAGAGCTAATTAAAGATTAGACTAAAAAGGCACTAGATGAGAGTGAAATGAGCTGAAGCTAAAAGAAAAGAAAGGAAAAAATAGAGAAATGGATAGAAGAGGAAAGTAGAGAAAATAGAGAAGATGAAGAAATAGAAAAAATGAAGAAACAGAGAAGATGGAGAAAACAAAGGAGGAGATTAGAGAGCAAGGAAGAAAACAGAGATAAGGAGATATAAAAGATGTTATGAGTTAATAAGCTATCTTTATATACTTTCACTTTTTTTCTTCTTGCCCCATATATATATTTCATGATTCTCTATCATATGTATGATATCTGACCTACTCCAGACTACTATTATATCCTTCAACCTTTGGACTTAGACCTTCAACTCCAGACCACTCTATATATTTCAGTTATATTATATTCTTGTTCTACTTATATTCTAGTTCTATTTTATAGATATCTCTAATCCTATGTTTATATAGCTCTAGTTATATCCTTTCTAGTCTCCATTCTCCAGTTTCACTTATCTTTTATTCTATTTTACTCATAGCATAGCTTCAAGTTACTAATGCTATGTCCAGTCTTCCATATATAAAATCCATAGTTTTCTGTCATGTACTTTAGCTAGTTATTAACTTAGATTAACTTCAGTTCCATCTTATCTCCTCTATTATAGTCTACTCCTCTAAAATACTGGAACAAACCATCAAATGAGTTTGACAAGGGCACAGCACTTCATTTCAAGTTACTAAAGCCAAGTTCCAACTGTCTAACAATTTCAAGTAGTCTTAGAGTTAGACCAGAGTTTGTCTAGCTTTAACATTTCCTGTTCTTTCTGTTCTTTCTCCTATATTGTCATATTCATGACATCTGAGCTACTCCAGACTTCTCTAGACTTCTCTAATATCCTCTAACTTCTAGACTTCCATTATGATCTCTAGACTTTGATCTTTAACTCTGGACTTTCTATACATTTCAGTTATATTACTCTCTTATTCTTATATAGTCCTAGCTCTACTTCATAGATATCTCTGGTCCTGTACTCGCATAGCTCTAGCTATGTGCTCCTAGTCTCTATTCTTCAGTTCTAGTTTTCCTTTCATTTTATCTTACTCATAGTATAGCTCCAACTTATTAATGCTATACTCATCCATTATATACTGCATAAAGTTCATAGTTCTCTATCTGTACTTTAGCTTGAATCTCAAATTGAGTCTATTCTAAACTCCATTCTCTCTTCACTTATCTGATCTCTGAAATACTAGATCATAAATAGCAGCAAGAACATACCACATAAGGTGAAGCTGAATGATCTCTAGAATCTCAACTCCAGAATTCTAGAGTTTTCATTAGAGTTCATCCTCTAGTGAGATGGTACTCTAACACATATGTCTTATAGGCTAACTCCATTATTTAGGAATACTCTAATAACTTAGTAATATATCATAGTATCAGCAATCTTTCTTTCTTAGAATTATCTTCCAATTGCTAGTAATGTCTTTCTCTTTCCATTCATAGTTTCTGTCTAGTTATCTAGTCTATGCACATTCAGTTTACTCTATAAATAGAGTTCTCATCTATAGTAATACTTTAGCTTGTTCTATGCAATCTATATGCTAGAACTTCTTAGAACAGTGTACCATCCTGCTATCTTGTCTGAGTAACCTTTACCTTGAAACCTTTGACTATTTCTTTAGTGGTTCTTCTCTCCAAGTGAAAAGGGACTGTTCTAGTAATCAAACTCACCATTATTAATTAGTTGTTTTAATATATTTATATTAGATGCCATTGCACTATAATCAAAGAATAAGCTCTTTCAGTTCTCTCTTACTATTTAATAGTAGAGATCTCTACTCATATCCACTCTGTCCTCCTGATCCAATAGGTCTTTATCTGACCACTCTGACTCTGAGTTAAACACCCTCTTTAGACCAATTTATTAAACTCCCCAACTCTAATAATTACCTCTGCCTAGAAATTTCTTACTTTTCTCTTCTGTCCTACCAGTCCTAGCTCACTCTTCCATCATTCCTCTATCTCAAGGCCTTACTCCACCCAGTCAATCCTCAGCTCTACTTCAAGCACCCCTATCAGATGATGTAGACATGTCTACTAAATTCAAAGGCAAATTGTCTGAAGATTTTTCTGATAAAGCTAAAGATGTCAATAGATGGCTTTTAGTGATCAAAGTGTATTTAAGATCAATGCATAGATATATATGATAGAAGCAGCAAAAATAATGCTACTATTAAACAAGATGAGCAAGAGGCATAATGCCCACTTTATAGAGTCATAGGATCATAAATGAGATATCAATAATATCAAGGACTTCTAATGAGATGTCAAAGAATTTCATCAAGACTTTTTTATAGATCTAGAAAAGAAAGTCAGATATATGGTGGGCAAACTCTAGTAGAATATGTATAACATATAAGAATTCTCTAAGTACATATATGGCTAACTTCTAGCTTGAAGCTTTCAAACTGCACTGGAAGATGTCTTACTGATTCTTAGTGATGAGTTTGCTCAAGATCTAGACCAAGATCTCACTCAGATAATCCTCTCCATGGAAAAAGTCCCTGAGATGCTTAATAAATGGATTTAGGCCACTAGCAAGTTTAATACTCAGAAGGAGAGACTTTGCTCTATCTAACAGCTCTAGAAAGGATTTGGAGCTTTCTTCTTTATCAGAAGCAATCTTGATGCCATGGATATAAATGTGATTTGCTCAATCCTAGTGTAAAGAGCTAATTATATTTACAAAGAGCTATGCTTCATCTGTCATAAGAAAGACTATTCTACTAGAAATCATCAGTGTCTAGAAACTGGATCTATCTATTTCCCATAGACTCCTCAGTCAGCCACCCCAGCTATTCTAATATTGCATAATCCTTTCTACTCTATAGCAATTAGAGCAGCAAAGACTATGATAGAAATCCCATTCTAGTTATTACTCATCAAGTATCTCAATACCCTCAACATTAAGGATATATTTCAGAAAGAAGTACTTAGAGTACTCAGAATGATGTTTGATAAAGAAAAATTCAAGGACGAAGAAACAGCTGAGGTCAAAACATTAAACCTCAAGGATTTTTAAACAGAAAGAATGCTTTAATATATCTTCTTTCTTATCAGATAGCAATAGTAATTATAACTGATATCAAAGCTCAATCTATGCACCCATTATCTATTTAGATGCCCAATAAATGCATCAATGCCCAAGCTTTTGTAGACTGTGGGGTCATAGGAAATTTTATGCATTTTTAACTTGTTCTGAGACATGAACTTCCTATCATATGACTGAAAAAAAGATAATTACTCAGAAGATTGATGGAAGTACCAATAACTCAGGATTAGTATAATTAACCACTCAGCTCAACATCTGTCTAGGTGATTGGCAGATAGAAAAAGACTTTCTGATGATCAGATATGAAAAAGAAGAACTAATTCTAGGATTACCATGGCTGAAGAGGATTAAACTGAATATTTATTGGAGAGAATATATAATAAGATTCATCCCCCTTACTTCCAAACTTTAAAAAGATGTTCTTCTTCCTTAAAGATATATTTAATAGTATCTCTGAATAGATCAAGGCATATCTCTAGAAGAAAATACTATAAAAAGATATCATCCTTCTGATCTCATTTAAAAAACCATTATTGTTTTAGAGATTGCCTAGGCCACTCCAAAGAAAGTTGTTATCCTTCTTTTCAAATTTCAACAGTTTTCAAAAGTCTTTAAGAAACTTCTAAAAGAAAAGCATTCTCTAGAACAATTCTTTAACCATATCATTGACTTGAAGGAAGAATTTATTTCTAAGATAGCTAAGGCATATCCATTAAACTCTAAAGAGATAGAAGCCTGCAAGAAGTTTATCAACAAATACCTTACTTTAGAATAGATCACATCCTTCAAATCTCTCAAGCCATGCTCTTCTTTTTCATCTCAAAGAAGAATGGATCTCTTTGATCTTGCCAAGATTACTGCTATCTGAATAAATTAACCATTAGAAATACCTACCCTCTTTCTCTTATTTTGAATTTACTTGATTGACTTAAAGAATTCAAGTCCTTCATCAAGTTCAACATATGGTGGGGATATACAGTGGCTCAAAAAACTGTCTGCATGTTTGCATATTTTCCACTAAATGCAATAATCCTCAACAACCACTAAATCTTATCAAATATAATGAGTGTATCAAATGTAGTATAGACTCATGGCTTTCTACACACTCAAGAATTAAGAGATTTGAATAAGATTTGATAAAATGGCAGTCATTACAAAATGACAACTCATGCAGACAGTTTTTTGACTTTATATTGTAATTGTATATATTGGACCCTAGAATGCTGTAATATCATTACATACATTTGAAAAGGGTCCTATTATGTTACATTTATGTAATGGCTGGTCATTCAACATATATAAACCCTATCATCTCATTATTTTCTATCATTTTTACCATGAAATCCATCTCTATCTCTCAAAGAAATAATATTATCTCTCTCTTCTCTCTTGACCTTTCCTCCAGGAAAATTGCCTCTCAAACTAGCCTAGGCAAGTCTACAATATCTCAGGTCCTTCAGGAAATCCAGTCAGAGAGGACTAGATGTCTTGGTGGTCACCCTTCAAAGCTTACTCCTATCAATAAATGAGCTATTGTCAAGCAAATTATTACTAGCAAGGCTCAAAATGCTGTTCAAGCCACCCATTTCATCAACACCATTATTTACACTCCTGTCTTTTCTCAGACAGTGAGAAACACCCTCAAGAAAGCCTCATTAAAGGCTGTGGTGAAGAAGAAAAAGCCTTTATTAACTGCTAGTTATGAGAATAGGAGACTAGCCTTTGCTCTCAAGTACCAACATTGGACTATAGAGGACTGGAAGAGGGTCATCTGGTCAGATGAAATCAAGATTAATAGGATTGGGTCAGATGGAGAGGAATATGTGTGGAAAAAGAAAGGAGAGGGTCTAATTCCTAGAGAGATCAAAGATATAGTAAAGTTTGGAAGAGGTTCTCTGATGATATGGGATTGCATGGGGTAGAATGGAGTGGGGGTTTTGAGTGAGGTTGAGGGGAGAATGGATGCTGAACAGTATATGGCAATTTTGAAGGAAGGATTGCTACAAAGCATGGAAGAATCTGGGATTCCTAAAGATGATATTATCTTTCAACAGGATAATGATCTAAAACATACTTCAAAAAGAACCCAGAAATGGTTTAAAGAGCAAGGTGTTAAGCTTTTAGACTAGCCTGCATAGTCTCCAGATCTTGCTCCAATAAAACACTCTTGGGGTCACCTCAAAAGATCACTTTCAGCTTATAAAAGTGCTTCTAAAGGAGTTTATGAATTATGGGAAAGGGTGGTGGTGGAGTGGGGAAAGATTTCTATGGAACAGTGTCAAAAGTGGATAGAAAGCATGCCCAGGAGGCTTGAGGCAGTTATCAAGGCAAAAGGAGGCCATGCCAAGTACTAGATATATAAATTTAATGAAGTCAAAAAACTGTCCACATGAGTTGTTATTTTGTAATGACTGCCATTTTATCAAATCTTATTCAAATCTCTTAATTCTTGAGTGTGTAGAAAGCCATGAGTCTATACTACATTTGATACACTCATTATATTTGATAAGATTTAGTGGTTGTTGAGGATTATTGCATTTAGTGGAAAATATGCAAACATACAGATAGTTTTTTGAGCCACTGTACATATGGACTTAAAGTCTCACACTAAATTGTTACAAACTTTCCAATTTTGTATACAGAGTCTCAGGTATGCCTAGGACTATAAATCTGGTGTAGAAAGATTAGAAAGTCAGCTCCCATTTGCTCACCATCATCCAACCATATACTGATCATCCATCACTACCATTACTGTTATGCATGTATTCTACTGCTCTGCTTGTACTTTATCACCCACCAACCTCATCAACAACCAACTGAACCTCCAGTCTTACACACCAGACCACTTTCTAGTGTTCTCCTGGCTGATCCTTAGCTTGAGAACTTTTCTTGCTCTACTTCCCTTCTCATTGAGTCCTTATTGGGGTGAATCTATCACTCTGTTCATATATATACACTTCCAGAACCTATAGAAAGACCTCTCAGGTGATTTTAGTAGGACTTGGAGTTCTTCACTGATCTTCTAACCTACTCTTATAGAGTGTGATATGAATCTTGAAAAGTATCTCCTTGTCAACTTTTAAGATTTCTAAGAAAGATATTATCTGGAAACATGACATCTTGCTTTGGAGAGAGGGGAGGTGAAGAGGAATTAAGCACTGGTGTGATGCCCTGGCTGAGCCCATAAAGAAACTTCTATGTTAGCTACAAAGAAAAACTTATTATTTCCATTTCTTCAGCTTTTTTAATCAAAAGGTTGGAATATCTGTTAGAAAATATGTCTTTAGGACTCCCAGAGTTCTTTAGACACTGCCTTTTCCCTTTTGAGCAAGATTTTTATAATCTGAGAATCAAGTTCTTGCTTTTTCAAAATTCATCTGCTGAGCTGTCTCTGATAAGATGCATTTCTTTTCTTTGTTTTTCTAGTCAGATTAAGATTTAGTGGACTTGCCTGTTGAGTGAATCCTTTTCTCAGATTTGCTGGTGGTGTCCATATATTTGATGTTATTAGGGCCTTTCTCCTAGATAACTACCTTTCTAACATGAGGGACTTTTCCCCTTTTGGAGTGGACAGAATGATGTCCACCTCCTAGGAAGCCATATTTGATGCATTTGACTGCTGGATTTTTATAGTCCTTTAATCAATGGCCAGCCTGCCCACACTTATAGCAGTTATTATTTTTTGGTTCTTTAGTTGTTAGGTGCCAGTTTGCTATGTCAATGTCCATTACATTGAAGTTCCATCTTGAGCCACCAGTTAAATTCCTTTGTATCCTTCTAGCAAGAAGCTTTATTAGATCTTTCTACTCTTCTTGAATTCAAAGGTGTTCTCTAAACTCCTTAAATTTTGTTAGATATCCATTAGTTCAAATATATCTCTTTATAATTTCTTGATCTACATGTTTGTACAATAGATCTATATATTGATCTTCTGGTAGCTGAGCTATCAGTTAATGGGCTTAAAATTTCATAAAAAAAGCTACCATCTCAGATTTTCCTTACATAAGGCTAAGCAACTACTACTTGTGCCATTTCTTATCATTACCTAGCCAGAAGTTGACCAACATGATCTTTTTAAAAGTCTTTCAAAGAGTCAGGCATCCAAAGCTATAGCAAACTAGAAGATGATTTGGGCTAGATGGGTAGCATCCTCTTTTATCATTCTGGAGAGTACTGCCTTTATCATCATGTCTTTTATCAGGGCTACTAAGTTTTCAGTTCACTACATCAGAACTTTCAATCATCACTTATTGAAAGTCTTGCCCCTTTGACCTTCAAACTTCTATTGTCTGCAATTACTTTTAACAGCTTATTGATTTCACCAGTGGTGGGTGCTACCTAACTTCTAGTAGAGACTATATAGAGTTGGGCCTCTAGAGCTTAGATCTGAGCTTCTAAGATTCTCATTCAAGCATTCTGTATAGTTACTTGATTCTCAATACTGGCTAGCCAAGTAAGAAGTTGATTTCTTTCATTTTGGGCTTTTGCTCTTCTTGTTTCTACTGCTTCAAGGTAGTTTCCCAACTCAACTACTAGTCTTACCTAGTTATCTGTTTCAGATGTGATTTGGGCAAGGATATTCACAAGATCTTGAGTGAGAGATATCTTTTCAATATTTATAATAGACTCTTTTGATAGGCCTCAATCAGATTCTACTGTTTGGTGGGGCTTGCCTGCTGACCTCTTTTTTATACTCCTTTGTTTTCCACTTACAAGGGGACTCTGACTTTAGTTCTGACTCTGATAAGAATATATATGGTCTGATAACTAGCATGAACAAGTGTTTATCTGAGCCAGGGGTGGAGTGGATGCTAGATGCACCAAAGACTCTATCTAACTCTTGTTGATAGCAGAAGAGGTTCCACTTGTATTCTAGCCACTTGTTGTCTAGGTAGGAATTAATGGCTTGTACTGATAGGGGGAAATGCTGTAGAAGAGGTGAGGGTGAGGCAGTTGAGATGGTAGATCACTGATTGATCTTGTCTTGATGAAAGTAGAGCATGGGGTCTACTGATAACATGCTGTTGGAATGGTCTCTGGATTGGTTCTCTTTTCAGGTACCACTGAATCCACTTCTGGCTACTCTAAGTAGCCCCAGAACCTTTCTTTGAATCACCTCTCTAATTCCCTCTAATGTTTTCTTGTCAGATACTCTGCTAACTTCCAAAGGCTTACTACAGGTTCATTTAGATCTGCTTGATTATTGGGGTCCCCAATGACTATTCAAGAATCTACTAGATATCAGTATATGATGCATAGAATAAGAGGAAGAGAAGAGGGTATGAATAGCACTTATAGCCAATGCTAAGTAATGGCTTGTGCAAGCATCCACTTGACTTATTTCTACTAGTTAATGAGGCTAGAAGAGCAAGGTATGAATATAAAAGCTTATTCTAATAATATAATCCTATATCAGAAAGGGCTTTTTACTTGATGAGTCTTTGAGTTTACAGATTGCATGATATATCAGGAGTATAGAAGTGAAGGCTTTTAGAGGTGTACTGTCTCAAAGTCTGATCCTCTAATGCAAAGTCCTGAAGTTCAAGATGGTAGTACAGAGATGGAGTTGGATCAATAGTGAGGACTTGGCATAGGACTTATGTGTTGTACCCTTATTGAGCTTGGGTTCTAGATTTCAAATGTCTAGAGATAGAGAAGAGTATAGAGACAGGAGAAAACTTAAGCACAAGAGGAGAGAATTTAGTTAATATTCATACTAAGGTACATCAATGAAAGTACAAGCTTATATACAGAGGATATAACAAATAGTAAGTCTGGACCAGATGAGCAAACTCTGATGATAGATACTATATATAAAGACAGTTATGCCAGTGTCACAAGTCAAAGTGAGACAAAGGTCAAGTCAAATATTACATGTTAATGTAGATGTTAAGTCAATGTCAAGTATCAAAATGATGATTGGGCATGTTACCATGAATATAGATAGATGAAAATGGAGCAAGTAGAAATGAAAGTCAAGATGCACAAAAGGGAAAGAAGTATTAGAGATAAGTTTAGATCTAGCCAGAAATGATAGTGAAGGTAGTAGACTAGACTGGAAGTAGACTGAAGTTGACATAGCCATAGATATGATAGTATCCCCCTCTTAGATCTGAGTTCATAAGAACCAAGTGAAATGTGAAGAGTAGAAGTGGACTGGGCTACTGCATAGAATAAGGAGAAATATGAGTGGAGTATACAGCTCAACAAGTAGAATGAGAACACCACTGATATAAGGATAGAATATGATATAAGCTCTAGAATAATCCAAGGCAAGGCCGAGAAAAGACATATATAGGAGCCATATAGGCATCTGGATGAGGACGTCATTATCCAGAGAGGTACTACCTAACCCACTAACCCAGAGGAACACTCTGAGCTAGGGCTTGCTCTACTTAAAGAGGAAATCCCAAGATATATTGCTACTAGGCACTTAGCCAGCAGTAGCCTTTCCCCTACATGCAGCTGAGAGGCATAACTACTCTTTGGCAACTCTACAATGGTCCTGCACTAGGGCCTGAGCTACTCTCCCTATTACCACACTTTATCATTCCATAATTATCCAGCACTTGCAGTCAGCTACCAGTGGGATGCCACCATAGCTCTGGTGCTCTAGCCAGGTTCATACAGAGCACCTCATCATCAGGAGACTACTAGGCCCCTCTGAGATAAAGCCTTACCCACATCAAGAGTTCTCTCTTTGCTTGCCCTTGCCTATATGGGACTTACAATAGTGGAGGAGCTGACTGGGCTCTCAAGGGGAAAACCCCAAGAGAACAGACTGAGGTTGCCCTCAGCTGTTCCAAGCTTTATATACCTTAGCATATATACATCATGTGACCTAGGCTACACTATAAGTAACTGGCAATCCTGTGCCCTGTTGCCACATGATACCCTCTATTCATAATGGATCATAGCCAGACTGTGATCAACCCACTGTCTTATGCCCAGCTACATGTGGATCAGACATGGCATCAAGCCCTAAGACCTTCATATCCACACTGTCTGCATCCTAGATCCCATCTTGCACCAACCACCAGCAAGATCCATTATGGATGATTTATGATCTTTTGCAGTTATGCCCTTATAGCTATAATAGAATATGAGTACAGGCTGAAGTTGCACATTAACACAACAAGTCCTTTGATAGATTACCATGTCCAACATTATTCAACATAGTTTGAAAGACTAACTTGCCAAATGCATAGATGGTGATACCTGATAATATGTGAAGCCATAAAGTGATAGAGATTCATGGAGATGAAGGAGCAGCAACAATACAAGGAGGAGAGGCAAAAGCATAAGGATGAGGTGAGGCAAAGATCTGAGGAGGTAGAAGGGCTATGAAAGGTAGAGGAAGAGAGGTGAATGTTAACCAGTAACCAGATACCAGAGCTAACCAAAAGCTAGATCAAAAAGGTGCAGAGCCAGAGCTGAAAAGAGAAGAGGAAAATAGAGAGAGTGGAGGATAAAAAAGAGAAAAAGAAAGAGGAAAGAAATAGAGGAGATAGAAGAGATGGAGGAAATAGAGAAGATAGAGAAAATGAAGAAAATGGAGGAAACAGAGAAAATAGAGGAAATGGAGGAGATGGAGGAAAGGAAGAAAAGAAAGGAAATGAAGAAGATAGAGGAAATGGAGGAGTCAGAGGAAATGAAGGAAAG